>JABCJY010001069.1:0-47976 GCA_013184415.1 Fusarium concolor
TGAGCAGCTCTGAGATTTGATTGTGAAGGCATAATTTCTATGGACGTGATATATGATTTTTTTACTGATTGATGTCCTAGAAATCATTGGTTTTGGCGGGCAAAAGTCATGATTTTGCGACGGCAGCCTGTGCGGGGTTGTCTCACACTTTTCGCCTTGTCTCACACTTTTGTGGCCAACTAAGCTTGCTTAGTTGGCACCCCCTCCCGGCTAGCCAACGAGTAGGTAACTACGCGATGGATAATGCTTCGTTCGTCAACCTAGGTACCTAGGTATGAAGTGCCATACATGACAATTGATATCGTGCCTTCAATGCTTTAAGCGTCGCATATCTCTCCATTCAAAACCTCATCAGATCGAACTACCTACCTACCTATCAAGCAAGTTATGAGCCCTGTTCTCCCACTCTTGTCAAATTCAGACACTTGCCCAAGGCGAGTGCATCGAGCAACCTCGTCCTCCGACTTTCTTCCTCGTCTTTCGATAGGAAGACTCAAGCAACCTTCTCTTGGACCTTGCATACTCTTCTTCTTCTTCAACTTGGCCATTTCAAGAGAGTTTTTGACCCTGAAGTATTCCGGGATAGGACTCCAGAAAAGACTCCAGGACTTTGCATTGCCTGACTTGTATTGCTATGTAGTGTAGTGCTAGCTGACGAGATAGCCTATAAGTAATCAGGGAACTTACCTAACTTGAGACAAGGATATGAGACAATTTACACAATTTATATGAATTAGATAAATTAGAACCTAAATCATATCTTGAAGCCTTATAAAACTCACCCTCTGCTGTTTTCTCTTTTTTAAACCAGGTGCCTGCCCGTGGACATGTCTCAACTGGGATATGGATGGGCTGGCCAGCCAATTAAGACGCTACTCAAAAAAAGACCAAGCTGAAACCCATTCGGTCAGAGCGATGAAAATGCCCTGTAGGTACCCTTCACCTGGGCGAAAACTCCGCCACTGTCCCTGGCATAGGCCTACGCCATTGACTCAGCTTTTCAATATATGAGTCTTGTGACAGCCCCCAATAGTAGAGATGGCGCGTCACTCTCAGCCCAGCGATAAATAGAATAACAGGGGAAAATCCAAGCCTCGGTGAGAGGATGTGATTGCTCACTCTTTGCTAGGCAGCGCAATTATCGACAGCCTCGTCCTGATTCGAGCGGCCATTTATAAGCCGATCAGCCGCCCTTCCTGCAAGGTTGTTAACTTAGCTCTGTTTCAGGGATTCTCCAATGTTTGGAACAACACCACGGATATCAAGTTCCCCCATTTTCGACGACACATCATGGTATGTTCACAGCATGGCACTCGTATTTTACCTAAATTTATCTATAACTTTAGGAACCCCTGAGCAGATGTTAGCATTACGTCGTCTAAGGAGTTTTAACTGACAGTGATTGAAATAGGGGTCCGAACGTTCAATAGCCCGCTATGAGACAACAGCGGTCTTCACCCACCCAGAAGCCAAGGCAGATATTGTCCTTGTTCATGGACTTAATGGGTCGCCTGATAAGACATGGACCGCCAAGAACGGGACCTTTTGGCCTCTTGACTTATTGCCAACTGCGCTCAGAGGCGCCGGCGCTCAGGCTAACGTATTGGTGTACGGGTATAATGCAGACGTTTACAAGAAGAACGATCGCACGGCTAGCGACAACTTTATCCACCAGCATGCGCAAAACCTCGTAGCAAACCTCACGCTCCATCGAAGAGGCCAAGGGACATTTAAGAACCCCATCATCTGGGTATGTCACAGCCTGGGGGGCATTCTAGTCAAACGAGCCCTTTTGTACTCATCCGATGTCCGGGAACCTCACCTAGAAGACCTTCGATCCATATTTGTTTCGACTTTTGGTCTGGTCTTTCTGGGAACCCCTCATGTTGGCTCAGACGCAGCTACTTGGGGTATTATTCTTCAAGCCATGTCTGATGCGGTGGTTCCCAAAAGGTTCTTCGACTCTGAATCGGTACTTCTGAAGACGCTCAAGAAGGACAACGAAACTTTGGCAAACATCAATAGTCACTTTTTGGATATCTACCAACGGTTTCAAATCCACATGGTCCGGGAGAATCAGAAGACGGACATAAAAGGCCACAAGTATGTTATTACTGCCCTCTTGGCGCACTGAATAACCAGCTAATTATATGCAACAGAGTCATCATTGTCGATGCCAACTCAGCTGGACCTCAATTACCTGGCGTCACTTACTACGGCATAGAGGCAACGCACTCCGGCATGTGCAAGTTCGACAACATGAGCTCTCCGGGCTTTCGTAGCATCGCCATCACTATGCAGCAATGGATTCAAAAGGCCCCTTCTGCGATACAAGAACGGTGGCTTGCCGAAGAAGACGAGAAACGCGCCCGTGCCATGGCAAAAGCGAATGAGATCATGTCTCCCTATACGAGTCAGACCCAGACGCCTGTTGAGAGTGAAGGCATTGAAACGTTCAAAGGAAAGAAGCCGGTACTTGAGGAATCTACTTTGGCAAAACTCAACAAAAACGAACCACCTTTTATTCATCCAGAACGCTTTCGTCCAAACTCGCTCTTTAGAGGTCGACATCAAGAGTTGCGAGATCTACATAGCATGCTCATGGACCCTGAGCGGAGAGACCAGGGCACTTCAGCTGTTCTTGTATGGTCAGTTCCTGGCGGCGGAAAAACGCATCTCGCGAGGGAGTATGCTTTCAAGCATCGGCATGATTACTCGTGTGGAGTTTTCTGGGTACGCACCAAGACTCCTGAAGACCTTGAGGACGGATTCTTGAGAATTGCAAAGCATGCTAGATCTCGGGGAGAAATCGAGATCTTGGACGAAACAACCCTCCAAAATCCAAGAAAGGTCATTCCTCTGGTCAGAAACTGGCTCGACTGCTCAGAGAACTGGCTTCTTATCCTAGACGGGGCTCTTCACGATACTGCTAACCTTACCAATTGTATTCCTTATGCAAAGAATTCAAGCCTGATTATAACATCCACCGATACGTCCATCGCAGGAGATCATAGCTTTGATAATCCTCAGACGCTAGAGCTCGGACCTCTCGCAGAAAACGATGCTCGGGCGTTGCTGCTCGAAGAGATGGATCGCAAGAGACCCTGGACCCAGGACGATCTCGAGCGTGCGCTCGAAGTGGTCAAATTGTTCGAAGGTTTGCCTTTGGCCATCCATGCTGCTGCTGGCCAGATGAAAGCTACCAAAGAGCCACTTTCCAAGTATATCCGGTCATACAAAAAGCGACCTCGTGCTGGTGGGCTAGGTGCTTATAAGGCCGTACGGGAAAAGCTACAGGAACGTGGTGAAACTGCAGCACTCAATCTGATGTATCTGCTGTCCTTTTTTGGCGGCCGAGTCCCTGTTGAACTTCTTGCACTTGGTATGCGCTCGACCCCTATAATCATGCTGTGGCCACGAAGCTAACTTTTTAGGTCTGAAAGCACTCGATAAGCGCACACCTGTGCGTACTCGCGACTCAATGGGTAAACGGAGCCTTAACAAGACGTTCACCATCCTCATAGCATTTGCTCTGATTGAACGTGACGAGATCGAAGACGTCCCATCTGTGAGCACTCCAGGTGAGACGACATCTTGTGCAAGACCCATGGAGCCCCTAGATGTTCTCAAAATCCACGGTATTGTACAAAGCTTCTTTCTCGAAGCTCTGAAGAAAGATGGCCAATACAATTTCTGGCTCGAGCGTGCCGCGGCCGTGTTCCTCCGATCTTTTGAGCATGGCGACAGTCGAGCCAAGAATAATAAGGAGATGGGTCTTCCAGATGATTATAGGAGGTATGCCACCCACTGTCGAAGGATTTTGAAGCACATACAAGGAGTCGACAAACCGAGTTTGGAACTCATGGCCGCTGAACAAGCCCTAGAAAGTCGATTAGAGGACATACAAATCAAAATCCGCACTTTGGCGCGCACAATGACTGCAGACTCGGAAGGAAGATGGGTGCGTGGTCCTTACGTGTCGGTCTTCGAGAAGAGCAATAGTGCTTCCCTGTCAAGCTCTTTTACAAATCCAGAAGACGAGAATGTGGAAGAACAACAGGCTTCTTGGGATTTGCGCACGAGTTTCCCTTCTCTGGAGGAGGAAAATGATGTGCCATATCCTCATGACAGCACAATCCCAGTGCCAGCTTTCTATGAGGACGATTATACTGTAGCGGGCGGCGGAGTTTCTCAGCAGAGAGTGGTAGAAGGGGGTTCCGGCCACAACAGTCCAAGGATATCTGAGCGGGATTTACATGATAGTTGGACATTGATCAGGGAACCCAGCGACTCCCGTTCAAGACCAGTCTTCGACCCTATTGAACGTGGTATCAGACCAGCGCTCAGAGGCCATAGCGTGGGTGCTATTCCTCGGCCACAGCCTCGCCCGCAGGAAACAATTCGAGAACGCCTTGAAGAGAACCCTTTCATGGGAAGCTCTTCGGGGGATAGTGCAATCCCAACGATGGATATTGCTAACGCAGACTGGCTCCGCCAAAATCACTCAACAGCTCGTCCATGGGCAAGTCACTCAGATACATCGCTTGACGCTGATATTGATCAATGGGCACCGGGTCTGCCTATCACCAGCAACTCTGTGAGCAGTCTGAGACCAATGCCCTTTCATCGTCGGGCTCTTTCTACTGGTGAGGTCTTATCATCTTCATTGCCGAACAGTCTTGCCAGCAGCACCCTTCGGCCACCGTCCTCAGGTCCTGAGGGTTCATTATCCCAACCAATGTCACGAAACTCATCCTCCAAATCAGAACAACTAGCTTCGCATAACCCCCCTTTCCCTATGTGGGCTCGTCGCGTCCCATCGGTTACAGCAACGGAACCTTCACCACGACATTCCCCTACCAGCTTCGACAACGTCCCTTCCGGGTATCAAACCTGGCAGTCGAGGCATTCAGGACCATGGAACTCCGAGGGAGCTTTTCGACGAGATATCACCTCTAGCCCTAGGCCAGATGCCGCAGCTGAGGCTGCAGAAATGGTGCGGTCTGGGTCGGGAGGAATCCAATTCAATGGCCACATCGTCGAATTTGGCCGGACGCAGCCTACAAGTACGCAACCTGTTTATCCGCTTGGGATCGACGAATCGGCACATGCTTTCGAGAGCCAAGCCACCACAAGGAGACGGAGGAACACAAATAGTCAACCCGCTGGCTTTACCCGGACTAACATTCCCAGCTAAGAACTCTGTACAAGGCTGTGGACTATCAAATACATGTATAACAGCTAAAATTGTAACTTTCATGAAGAACATAAAGAGCCAGGAGTAATGGAGGGTGCTTTGGGGAGTAGAGATGTTAGATAGAAAAGAAATTGAATTGAATCCCAGCGTCACGAAAAACCCTGAACCATCATCATTCATCAACAACCGCAGCATCTCTTTAGATGCCGTAAAACTCGGAGGTTCTAAGGAATCATCAGAACTGCTTAAATCTTACCGAAATATATATAACATTTTGCATATTTCTTGACACTAATCCTACAAACCTTGACGCATCCAAAGAGATAAATTGTCTTTATGCTACAAGCCCATAAGGGCCCGCGAAGTGTCTGCGGCTAATTGGCACTCTGAATCATTGGCTTGTTGACTAGTCACCTGGTGGATTCAATATATCCTTTTATTTAACTTGTCGCCTTCCTCTTTAATAATCCCATAGGTTTGCGTTCTTTTCTCTTTCTTTATCTACATCCCCCCATTTCACTCAGTCTGTTCATCCATCACCAAGCGCTTTCACTCGATCAAGTGAGTCGATTGACAGCTGCCATTGACTTTAGAAAGCAACTGATGATTAAAGTCAACATGAGTCAAACACCGCCACCTCCCCTTCTCGGGCCAAATGAATCGACACTCGACTATGTTTTGGCACAGTAGTAAGTTGAGTCCAAAAAAACCTCCACGCACCCCCACCCATAGTGCTGAATGCTCAATATCCCAGCTATGCATTTCAGCGATCTTCATCTGCTACAGCCAGTAGAAATGACCTAATATCCATGGAAATTGAACTCCTACTCGCCTTCTTTGAAGGAATGAACGGTAGTTCCGCTAACTAATGGGCGGAGAGCATCAAGAGACGTCAGGATCAGCTTGAGGAGATTGTTACCGAGTTTCGAAATCAGCGGCAGAAGGCTACGGCCTTCCTCGAGAAGTCTAATAACCGATCTGGAGATAAAGACTTCTCAAAACCTGCCAAGTCGAAGGATGAGGTCGCCGTAAATGAGATATCAGATCGCCTTCTCAGGGCTCTCTGACACAAATGATGATATTCGCGATAGACATGCTTTAGACATACAAAGTAGCAATTAATTAAGGTGCTGTCAATGATGTCTGCTAATACGTATTTGTAACGCCTCTTTCTTCAATTTAAAATGGAGATTTCCCTTGTGTAACAATCGACATATTTGACAGCAAAATGGAGAATGGAGGGGGTTTTACATCAAAAGTGGTCTCGATTAGGGTGGTGAATTAAATAACACTGTGCGAGAGGCTGTTCTTTGGAATGATCGGTGAGCTTATATTGGACCGTAGGGTACTGAGTCATATAAACCGTTTCCTGTCATGGTAGGTACAGTGCTCTCTCCTTTATCTCTCGTCTCCTTATATCACCCTGTTCCACACTTATAGAGTAGCAGTCCTAGGGGCGCCGTTCTCAGAAAAAAGCATAGGGGGTAATTCCACGGGACTTCGACCATTTCTATAACTCCACAGGCGACTTACATCCTTCACCCGAATTCCATGATCAGCGCTCGCCTCTTTAAGCCTGTTTGAGATTCCATGCACCTCAATCGGTGTTGAGGCGTCACCCGATCCAAATCCTTGAGTTCCAGCCCAAGATATTTCAAAAGCCTCTCTTGCATTGGCAGAAGCGCTGCCTTCTTCGCCGGCCTTGATAACCTCGTTCATGAACTCATTGTCTTCATCGGCACCAACGTATTCCCCAGTTTCAGCATCTTTCTTCAAGGGAAACATCGCGTTGAGGTAATGTTGGTTCATTTGATGTCCTCCATAACGGCCATCTGCTCTAGCAAATAGTCTCCCCTGAAAGCGTGGCAGTTCTCGCGATTCCATCCGGTTCGTGGCAAAGTGCAGGATGCCCCATATGGCAACAAAGTCTGTACTGTTGGCGTAGTGCTCAACATGCAATATGCATCTGTCTTTTGCAGCGGAGATCGATCGAGTGGATACGACAGAAGATTCTTTTCTAATTGGGTTGCGCGTCTTAAGGTCCAGGCCCTCCTTAGGTTCGAGGGGACTTCCAGAAGGAGAATCAAAAGAAGTTTCGGTCAGAATAGTGCTCATTGCTGAGAGGGGCTTGAGGCGGGCTAGCATCTGTGAGGACCGGTGGCGATGAGGATTGTTGAAGTGGTTGGCAGCGTTTCCAAAAGTATAAACCTCGAGCTTGGACATGAGATCTTGTGGTAATTCCTGGAGCAGCCAATCGAGAACGAGACCTCCTTCAATTCCTCCTTGAGAGTGTAAAATAAATACGACCTTGGATTTACTTTCGTCGTAGAGGATGTCTTTTAGGAGTCTGAAACATATTCGAATATCTCCCGTTGCGTAGCCGAGGTTGCGCTGCACTAAACATTCGAAGACATCGAAGATTATTCCGCGAGTCTGGTTATGAATGCCCAGGATAGGGCGTCCAAAAGTCAATGCCAGTCGGTTCAGGTTTGCCTGCATCCAATGTTCTCTGAAAATCATTAGTATTAGGGCTCTATGAATGAATATGAGATATCGTACCCAACAGCAACGCCGTTCAAGAAAACCCACTGCTCATGAGCATGCTCAGGTTTCGGTTTGGCGTACTTTTCATCCGAGGTATACGTTTCTTTACTTCCGTTGAGAAGCTTGCAGATAAGCCAGTTCATAAAGATGAAACCAGCGATACCTGTTGCTGCCATCCATACTGGGAATACTATAGAGAATGGAAGGGTCAGGATGAATCCTAACTGTAGTATGAACAGAACAAGGTGCACGACAACGCAAAAGATATTCTGAGGTGAGGGATAGAGTTCGTCAAAGTCCTTGGATTTGCATGGATACACAGGCCAGATCACCCATGGCAGTGCCCATGCATATACAAAGAAGTAGTAGACATCTTTGGCGAGAAGTTTGAATGGAAAGTCAGTATGTGAATAGTCGATGACGGCTTCCTCGCCGATTTGGGAGCGATAGTATTGAGTTGCACCCATGGTTGTCTTGACAGGTGAGTATCTGTTTAGTTTTCCATTAGGGGTCAAAAGATAGTTGCTGCAATAGGTTGGAGAGGATTCAAGTTGTTGATCCTGATAAAAGATGAGTCTGAAAATGGAAGCAAGACTGCTGACGTCTACTGTCGCGTGACGAAAAGGAAAGAACGGGGAGTCTTTTCTCCAAACGCAACAAGGCTGCTTATTTTCTTCTGAACAAGAGGACATCCACCATTTACATAGGTAGGTACCTACCTAGATAAATACTCAGCCTTCTCTCATGTCAACACCCTCATCCCCAGATTTAGCCCAGGCAACGACGAGTAAGAGGTCAAAGTGCCATGTCAGATGGCCCCGAGGCCCCCTGACGATGAACGATGCGACGTCATCACACCAACTTTTCGCTGGGATCGCTGGGGCTTAGTGGGCTCGGCAGAGCAAGCCAAGATGGAAGAGTAAGCGAGAAGGCTTGGGCTGTGCGACATGATGATGATTTGCAAATATTATACAGACAAATCTAAAGATAATAGACAAGAATCTCAATTCGGGATAATAATGAAACTGTGATGCAAAAACCGTTGAGAGGTGGCGGTGAATGAAACTGTTTCAGTGGTTCATCCACTAATAGCCCGAATCTCGGCACCATCATGGGACGGGAGGAGCCGTCCGAGCCATAGAGTTGCCACAAGGTAAACTCGGGAGTTATTACAATAGCAACAAACTTAGGATGATAAGTGTTGTGTTCATATGAAGGAGAACTTTCATAATCATCAAGTTTCTTCATAGTTCCTATTAAATATCTAAGTCAAAAATCGAAATCAAGAAAGGAAACGGCCAAAGATGTATATACTCCACACTGCTGTAAATATTCGTATTAATAAGTTTATATCCCCTAAAAATATGTTGTCTCAGTTTCATCGACAATCTGCACCTTGATGCATCCATTTTTAGGGTCCGACGATAGAGTCAAACCCTCAAGCGCTTGTTCAAGAGGAAACACATGTGACACTAACTTTTTTGCGTTGATCAAGCCTCCCTCAATACACGCAATTCCTGCAGGCCAAGTATCTTTGTAGCGGTTGATGAATCGAAGTTGGATCTGCAATCTCTCGTCAGTATTCAATCTTGCACCAATATCGAATACATACCTCAGCAAGAGACAAGTGCATAAAAGGGAGGTTGTTCATAATGGATCTGCCAACACCGACAACCATAAGAACACCTCCGCGACGCACCATATACGCAGCAGAGCAGACACTGCTCTCAATACCAGTACACTCAAACACAACCCTAGGCTGAACATACTCCGTCTCACCGAACAACTTCCTTACAGCCTTACCATTCTCCTCGTTGCTCTTGGTAAGATCAACCTGGTATGTTGTAGCAGCAGGAACCAGTTCCTTTGCAAAAGCAAGTCGTTTAGATTCAACGTCTGTGATGACCAGAGGATGGGCGCCGGAAGCTCGTGCAGCAGCGAGAGCGAGAAGACCGATGGGACCGGCGCCGCAGACCACGACGGGGGTCCCGAGGGTAATGGGGGCTGAGTTTATGCCGTGGAGGACGACACTCAAGGGCTCAAGGAGAGCGCCTTCAGCAAACGAGACGTTGTCAGGTAGTCTGAAAGTTATCAGTCTCTCAACATTGCAATAACTAATATTTGGAATTGCCGTACTTGTGAAGCCATTTGGCAGGGTGCACTTTGTATCGCTGTAGAGTTCCAGCATAAGGGTAGACACCCGAGAACTGGACATCTTCGCAAAGGTTGTATCGGCCGTCTATGCAAAGGAAGCAATGTCCACAGGGAACGCCTGGCTCAACAGCCACTCGGTCGCCTAGTTTTTTTTTTTTTTATGTAAACGTCGTGCTTTTGTACCTCTTTACTTCGTAATTGACTCACCAGGTTTAAGGTCTTTAACACCTTCACCAACTCGTATCACAACACCGGCGGCTTCATGTCCAATGATGCAATCTCCCTCAAAAACAAGGGATCCGATACATCCCGTCTTCCAGAAATGAACATCTGAACTATTCGCATTGTCAAAGGTCAGTCAATAAAGCTAATGGGAGTTATCTAATCCTACCCGCAAATACCCGTGGCCTTGATATGAAGAAGAACCTCGCCAGCTTTTGGCGCATATATGGGTGCGTCGACCCTCTTCAAGTTATGATCAGCTGTAACCTGAAGAGATGGATTTGGGAGAGGAGCTTCGAGAATCTCGTTAGAAGGTTCGCTGAGATTAATCTTGAGGACGTCGATTTTCGGCGTTGCGCCGTTTGTGAGTGGTTGTGAAGCAGCGAGCGAGCACATCGTAAGGCAAGGTTATTCTTAGAAATCATAAAGAAATGATCATTTAGAAACGAAGATGTAAAAGAGTAAATGAGCATTAAAAAACGAGAAACAAAGTCACTTCCATCATGTTATGCCCCAATTCCTACGTGGTATGTATGTACTGGGCGCATCAGCTGGTCTTTTGGCATTCCCCTCCAAGGATCTAAAGTGCATCGGGATTCATGTTGCAGGGTCCGGGGACCATCTCTCCACTATCTCCACAAATGCGTTTACAAATGCCTACTTTGGAAGTCATGATCTCTAGTGACAAGTTTGTTCCAGTGGGTTGAAGTCCGATGTGGACAGGCCGTGGATATTTTTCGATAGAACTGCAACATGGAGGAATGCACCTCAGAGTTAAAGAAGAACCCGGAAATCTCATATCTCCTGGCAAAAGAATATTTCTGTTATAATATATTTATAAAAGAATACCTAACATTAGGGTACTATAGCATAAGATTACAAGCTTTATGAAGATATAATCATAAGTTTAGGATATCTTGTTTTCCAAAAGCGCAAAATATGAGTAGGTCGATTCGGCTTTTTCTTTGAACCCCTACATACTGCAGTCAGGGTCCATGTAACCGCAGGATGGGAAAAAGCAAGAGAATCTTTCTGTTAATCATATCTATTATTTAATCGATTGCTATCAATATCCTCCATCAGGCTGCCACTCATGTACCAGTTGTGCTGAGAGTGTGTTTACGTTCCATCCCGTTAGAGACCCAATACGACCAATCCTATGTAGAATGGCATGTTGCTGGGGCTCATAAGTCATCCGCTTAGCAGCAAGATAAAAAGACGCCAACAAAGTGAAGTCCCAGCTGTTTCGGATGTCATTGTTCAAGCTGATACCACAAATGCGTTGTGCATGCCACAATGGTGACAGGTGAACGTTTCGCCCATGCTCTTTTGGGAGGGTACGTGGACGGGTTTGAAGGAGTAGTAGCATTGATGAATGATACAGCTGGTTGGCCAAAATCGCCGCGCCATTTGTAAACAGTATGAAAGGGAAAAGTTCGTTGTCTTCAATCTCAAGTATGGGTTTGAAGTCCCTCGGGCGATTCGTGTACCATATATGCAGGGCTCCAGAAAGTGTTTTCCACCTTTGAGCGGCCGGAGGACGGATCGGTTTAGGAGATGTTGAGGCATCATCCCCGAAACAATAATTGAGGACCTGGGCGCATAACAGCACTGGTTCTCGACCGCATTTGAGTGATTCTCTATATATTCCGTTGAGGGGCGAGGAGGCTTCATAGGAAACCATGGAAGGTATAGACACTGGCGAGCCATTCATCAGGCTGACGGACACGCCTAAAGTCTGTTAGAAATAACTCTGCAGGCTACCAGATTTAGACTTGCTAAGGCGGAGAATCATCCAAGATACAGCCAATGCGACAGATGGGTAGTGATCCTGAAAAGAGACAGAATTTATACTGTCATATCCGATACTTTTCGATGGACTCAGCCAAGAAGTCGGTTGTGTGACGAATTGACGATGAAGAGTTGTAAAAGCGAAAGTCAGGGCGCTGGACATTATTCCTATGCGCGGATTATTTGGATCAGGCAATATGTACTGTCCAGTTAAGTCGAGATGTGTATCATTTCCAAGTGTTGCCAATGAGAATGAGAGGAGGGAGTTGAGGAGAGGGATAGAGTCCATAGCAAGACGGGGGATAATCAAACCAAACGTCTGGTCAGTATCGTTGATATCAAGCTATAAGGGAGATTAGTCTTATATTAGGATGTGAAAGGAGGCATTCATACCCAAGGCGCAACGTTATATCTATAGTGCCGTACCAGCTCAACAGCACGATCCTGAGGCGTATGGAGGCAATTGGGAAATGCATCATCACGGGGCGTATAGTGATCGTGGCCCAGGGTTAGGAGACCGTCGATGGCGGTTTCATAGGCAGCGTTAGAAGGCGAGATGGCGTGATTGAAATTTGAAGAGTCTTGTAGATGGGTGGTAGCAAGGGCTTGGGGAGAGGCGGCGTAGGTTTCGAGGCCGGGATTTATTATAGCTGACGGTGGAAGTTGAGGTTGAGGTTGAAGTTGAGGTGGAGACCTTGGTGATTGTCTTTGTTGTGTCTGTTCGTGGTTTTGGGAAGTGTCATTCCGTCCTAAGCCAACCGTCTCGACCTCGACGAATGACCTATGTGCCTTCTTCGGCTCACTTGAGGCGACTCCATAATGCTGGACTTGTATATCAGACTTAGTTCCTGTCTCTGGTACAACAAACTTATTTGTTAACAAATAACCATCTATCCCCAGCCGAGACACAAGGTTGACTTACTCTCAGCTTAGCATACTTTGAATTATGAGACTCTGAAGACGTTTTTGCATTCTTTTGAAGAAAGGACAACTTCGTGCCGTATTGACACTCGAATCCACCATCGATACACCGTTGGCACGAGGGCTTTCCTTCGTCACCTTGGTCGGTAAGATACAGCCCACTGTATTGAATTGATTGAAGTTTGACTCACATTTCCGTCTTCGAATCCTGCACTTGAAACAGCCTGTCCTTGTCCTCGTCAGGCGGGTCTTTACCGCAGCTTCGGTCTCAGCCATGATGGACAATATAGTAACATAAAAGAGATGAGATCTCCAAAGTGGGAAACTTGAACCATTTACCTACAAGACTCTAGCTGAGGCAAGGCTTGTGGGGCATACCTCATTAAGAACGACTTAAGTCTTACCTAAATTCATATATAAGTTTAGGTACTCCTTAACTAAAGTTAGCAGGGATTTGGAGAAAAAAGCCTAACGAATGGGGAATAACTAAGCGCATAATTGCAAGGATTGCTTGACCTGTGTGGGCTTAGACACAACTTCATCATGGAGGGGGCAGTTGGGATAGTATCATTAGAGCGGGAAGTGGAGGGGCCAGAATGAGTGATAAGGCAAGAAGGTCGCTCAGTTGAGTTGAGGCTCTCTTTTCCCTGTTCTCTCTTATATCCCTATCCTGACTGAACATTCTAATACCTCACTCACAATGGCTCCTGTTACCGTCAAGCTCGCCTCTGGCCATGATATGCCTCTTGTTGGCTTCGGCCTTTGGAAAGTCCCCGCCGAGCAAGCTGCCGATACTGTATACAATGTAAGTGATCGTAGCACCCTCGCAAGCATCGTCGCTGACAGTTTCACAGGCTATAAAAGCCGGATACAGACTCTTTGACGGAGCCTACGACTATCAGAACGAAAAGGAGGCCGGGGAAGGTATCCAGCGCGCCATCAAAGAAGGTCTTGTCAAGCGTGAGGACATCTTTATCACAACGAAGCTGTGGAACAACTATCACTCCAAGGAGCATGCCCTTGCTTTTGCCAGGTCTCAGAATGAGGCATGGGGTCTGGGGTATATTGATCTCTACCTGATTCACTTCCCTGTTGCGCTTGAATACATCGAGCCCGAAAAGCGAAAATATCCCGTAAGTTTAACCTGAGCTTCCCTTGGGTATTAGTTAACATCAACCAAGGCCTGGTGGATGGACGATCAAGGCACCGTTAAGCCCGCCAACATCCCTATCCGTGAGACATGGGAAGCTCTCGAGGAGGTCGTCGACCAAGGCATCGCCAAGTCCATTGGCGTCTCTAACTTTCAAGCCCAATCCCTCTACGATGTCCAACGCTACGCCCGCCACCCTATTTCATCCCTCCAGATCGAGCACCACCCGTATCTCGTACAGTCTGATCTCATCACCATGGCCCAGGAGAACAAGATAGTCGTCACAGCCTACTCATCTTTCGGACCACAGAGCTTCAAGGAACTTTCAGGCATCTTCTCCAAGCGAGCACACGGCGCTGAACCCCTACTTGAGTCGGGTGTTATCACAAGACTTGCTGAGAAGTATAACAAGACCCCTGCCCAGATCCTGCTCCGGTGGGCGACACAGCGTAACATCGCTGTTATTCCCAAGTCTAACAACCCCAACCGTCTGGCGCAGAACCTCGATGTTGTGGGCTTTGGTCTTTCTCAGGAGGAGATCGAGAGTATTTCTGCCTTGGATCGGGGTTTGCGCTTCAACGATCCTGGATTTTATCTACCCAACTTCCCTCTTCGTATTTTTGCTTAAGCTGTAGGATGGCTTTCACAATTAATGATAAATGGCTTCCTCAGCGGGCTCTTTAAAACTGAACAAGAGATCACATATGCTCATCTAACCTTACTCCCCCATGCGTGTTCAAGATCGGCGATGCGCCATTTGGTTGCCCAGCCAGTCATTGCCTCTATGCTCTGGATCAGCTTAGAAAGAAGCAAATGTTCTGACTTGTGACTGAGAAGTCTACCGGCAATCCACAGCGGCTGGATGGCATTGTTGAGGCATCCTTGATGAGGGTTGGTCAAAGAGATACCGCATATGCATTTTGCATGCCAGATGGGGGACCCTGTAGGTCCCACGTCAAGCTTGACTTCTCGGGGCCTCGATCCTAGCAATAGTGTGCAGGCTGTGTGATAAAGTTGATTGGATGAGATTCCTGCCCAATGAACAAAGAGTATTTGAGGAAATGGCTGGCTTTCAATGAACTGGACAGGAACCACTTCTGCGGGTCGATCTTCTAGCCAACATTGAAGATCATGCCAGAGTCGTAGCCATCGTCTCTCAAAAGCTGCAGAATCACAACCGTTATTCTCCCCAAGCTCAACGTAGTGCGTTCTATCTGCAACAAGCTCGCAGACCTTTGAGCAGAGGTAGACTGAATAATTAGCGTGCATATCTGGCGAGCGGTGGTCTCGAAAGATATCAACAGCAGAATTTGGATCTGAACCAAGAGGCAGCCATTTATCGAGTGGTACCAAGGTTCCTTCCGTTCCATCGGAGATTAGTGCACCACAAAGGTCTGTGGAGGAGAGTCAATATCAGAATGTCCGCATAAAAACGAGGAATACAAACCCATTCTTGCGTAGCACCAAAAGACGGCTTGAAGAAGTCCACCACTGAAACCGTTAACATCAAACGAATCGAAGAGAGCAGCACAGCCCTCAAGGTGGTGACGCCAGTCTTGTGGGCTTGCCGACATCATCTCGAGACAGCAGAGAATGACGCATATTGGGATAACGTTAAGGTTTCGGGTCTGAAGCAAGGGGTTGAGGAGACGGATAGCCTCCTGGTACAGTTCCAGGCTGTCGAATGAATGCTGTTTTGCCTCTTTTCTCTCCATCTGGCGGGCAGATAATGCGAGAACTGCGTAGAGCAGAGCCGGGCAACGACGAGCAAGGATAGGGACTTGGACAGTGAAAGCCCCGTTGCTATCAAACATATCGAGCTATATCATATTAATAACTGATCAAAGTTCATGTGTGGTATTATACCCAGGGTGCTACTTGAGCAACATAATTCTTGAGGTACTCGAGTCTTCGTCCAGTCACAAGGGCAGATTTTGTTTGGGCCTGTGCTGCCAATTCCACATCAGATGGCTCATAGCTTCCTGGTACAGGTGAAGTTTCACGGGTTGGTGCTACAGTCTGGGCTGTGTTGAATATAAGGCATCGTAGCTCTTCCTGGTAGGCGAGGTACCCGGGGTCTTGGACAAATTGATCCAGGGGCCAACTGTTGGAGGGTGATGATGAATTGTCTGCCATAAAAGAAGCCATGTTGAAGATTTGCCCAAGACTAAGGGTTGGCTGATATAAGAGCAGGGCAAAGAGGCTCTGATGGAGTTACTAATATCACCACATGCCCTGGCTAGTCTTTGGTGTGAAGGAAATGAGGAACTACTAATTTGATTTATTCACAACTGAGGACCCCGTTAGATATTAATTAATGGTATCTCTTTAGGCGACGTAAGGCTTTCGGGCTAATATCTGTTAAGGAATACCTAAAGATATATATGAGTTTAGGTAAGATTTAGGTAGCTTTTATGATTCTTTAAGGCCCACAAGCTTTACGACGTCAGGTGCTCCTGTAGAGCTCCTGAGTCGAACTCAACTGGTTGTGCGGGGTTAACAGCACTTAAATTGCGGGGAGAGTCCTGTATTCTAGGTAGGTTCATTGTCTAATATCGAAATTTTCTGTTGAAGCCATCGCAATTGCCATGAAGCATTGGCAAAGCATGTCTTCCACCGATCGCTTGATCTTAATGGATTTCATCTTAGAACTCACCATCGTGCGACTGTAATAACCGAGCCAATTGCGCATATGTATTAAGACTTGAGTATCGAACGGACCTCAAAGCCTGGACTAATTACAATAGCAGTTCTGAATACTAGTCAAATATGACAACTCAAGTACTACTCCGTATATTTTATGACTATAAGCGATTTCGCAAGAAAATGATCCATCAATTCTTCAAACTACTAAGCAAAAACCGCCAGACATATTTTATTCACCCAGTGTCTCATGTACCTTGCAGCTGCAACGAACCAACGGTGAAACATGTCCACTCCGAGGGGGAACCGAAGTCGATGTCCAGTTTCTCGGAGCCAACTGTCTCTTCCTGGAAGATATTCGAGATGGTTACGATACTCTGTCGTCTACCTATGTACGCTTTGGCGTTTGGTTTCACCTCCTGTAAGACCAAGCACGCCACGTACGATTCGATGTTTCTCTTCAGGCAGTGAGGCTTGTTTGTAAATGAGTGAATGTCACTGCTGAGGCAGGACCACTCACGGAAGAGATCCGAGAGCAACTAGGTTTATCATTATGTTTACAGTGTAGAAACATTTGTTGTTAATTCAAGAACTTCCATCTCGGAGGAGAACTTACCCGGGAGCATTGACACTGGCATTGAGTTGAATGCAACAAAGAGTCTCTTCTAAGCTTAGTCTGACCACATGGCTTCGCAAGGGGTTAACCGTGTTCCATTGCTTCTGACTCTGATCTGGAACGATGCTCCCCCAAATCCCTGTATTCCCCCCCCTTTCGTTGACGACTTAGGTAATCCCACCGATACGGAACGATGCCGCGGCAGATGAAGATGCTCACGCGCAGGCAGGGAAGACAGGAAGAGGAAAAGGGGCTCCCCTGTTGGTTCAAGGGTCCTGGACTCTTTGGACTCGCCTCAACGCCCAGCCCACTGGGACAGAGTCTTTGACAGCTCCAGAAAAAGGTTCGAGAATGAGAGAAAGCCTAGGGGTCTGTTGGTCTTTATTTTGTCTACAATGTATCTGACTTTGTATCCGTTGAGTATTAGAGTTTATCAACTGACTCGGCAACGGCAAGGCGGGAACTCTTTTAATTCTGTCTCCATGATTAACATTATCTCAAGGCCCAACAAGGCTTGGTTCAATGAATTGGACTTATTCAAGTCTAGGTCCGCGGGAATTAGCGCACATCATCATCATAGTGTTGGGACGGTCTCCGGCTGGCGTTTTTAGGTGAAGCAAGGATTGATAAATGTATTTTTCATATGCAGCTGCACGTTGCACATGCTGCTTGCAGGAAACCTTCTGGGGCATCGTGCGCTGCCTGTTGGTTTAGGGGATTCATTTTCAGGTGGTTCTGGTGATGATATCCACTGACCTCCAGTGTGTTGTGATGGATGTCCTTTCGCAACTTGAACTGGAACAGTACAACACAAACATACGGGCTCATACTTGAACGGCGCCTAAAGACTACAACTTACATACATATGTATTGGATCTTGAATACTATGCTACTGTACAACCTTGGACGGATACGTTTGTGTGCACACCCTCGTTCATCCGAACGTTTCATCACCATTCTTCATTCTTTGCTCTCATCTCAGTTCGTACCAGGTACTTCCTCGCGTTGGCCAGTTTAAATACTATTAATGAACACTAGCGTCTTCCCCCTGCATAAAAGACCCCTGTCGCCCCTCTTTACAGGCATTTCTTCCCCTGGACTGGCACCCAAAATAATAATTTGCAGCGAATAAAACCCTTTGATCAATGAACGAAGCGTGACGGGGATGATTGTTTTTGGTGGTTGAGGCGTAGGTACATTTACAGTCAGTACCTACTCCCCAGTCACAAACTGGTTGTGCTGCTAACTGAAATTCCTCACGGCACCGTCGAGAGACGAAATACTTAGTATCAGCCAACTTTGTCACGTCACAATTCCTCGGACCCGTTGTCCGTCAAAGCCAACCGCCAACTGGCCCAATCGTTCGCGCGTGGCTTTTTTTTTGACCCATGCGGAAGCCGGCTTCTCTTGCTAACTCAGCTAGCCTATCTCTACTCAGATTGGCTTGGGTTGGCTTGGTGAGAGTAGAGTTAGCTCTGCAGGTTGCAGGTGAGAGTGCGAGCCAAGAGAGCTGAGCTGAGAAGAGTGAGAGCCAAACAAAAAAGCCCTTTTCTCTTCTCGGCCCCCATCGAGTCAAGATGCCGTCGCCCTCGACTTCATCCTCCACCGACAATGCTCGTCGCAAGACTCGACGTCGGCCTCATACCGACCTGAATATCAACACAAACACTTCATCCCTTCCCTCCTCGTTGTCGAGGGAAAGAGACACCATTCCGCACCCGCAGACGCCGCCGCCTCAAGATTCAGAATACCGCGTGTCCCAGTCTAAATCCAAGTCTAAGTCAACCAATACCAGCAACAACCACAACAATCGGGGTTCTACCAGGTTGCCCGCCTCCAATGCCCACTCGCATGAGTCCTTTCTAGAGAACCCTACCCCCGTCGAGGACGACATGGCCGACCGCCTTCCTCGATCATCCAACCATCGCGACTCTCACGATCTATCGCTATCTCCTCGCAACGTCACCCGAGACTCCCTTGTGGCTAATATGCTCTTGTCCCTTGACCAGTTCTCCATGGCACAGCTGAGCGACAAATACGGCCCATCATCCATATCTGGATCGCGTACACATACCTTCGACGAGACCTCGACCCAGTTTGGCGCCGCTGAGCAAACCAGAAGCTGGGTAGCCTCCAATTCTGTCGCAGGACCACCTCGACCCAACGGACATCAATACTCTTACAGCTCAGACCTTGAAGGCGCAGACGATTCCAGTCGTATATCGAGCCGCGGGCGACGAAGTAATAGTAGCTCCAACTTCCAATCGAGCTTTCCACGCCTCAACAGCGTTCGTGAAGGCCATAGAGCAGGCTCATCCAGAGCCATGCATTCAAGAGGAGGCAAACCGGGCAGCAAGAGCAGCAGTACAGCTAGTGCCGACGCTGGATTCGCCCAAGTCCTCGGAAGCCAACGATATGGACGTGGATTTGGACGATCCGCCAGTTTTGACTATGGACCACAGCAGCAAGCAGCACAGGCTCCAGTCGTCGAACCCTCACCCTTTCGAGTCGAGTTCCCGAACAATTACATTGACGACGAATACGATGCAGCCCCGACCCCTACCGTCCCGGGCGGCCCACGACGGGAGCCGTCGATCCCTGCGATGTCGGCAATGCCCTCGTCTATCCCACCACCGCTGCCACCCGCACCTCTCGAGTCCCCAACCCTCGATCACAAACGCAGCAGTCGCTCTTTAAAGAGCGTGTCAGGACGCAAGCCTGCAACGTCGCGGGAACCTAAACCTGCTGTGCCAGCCCTGGACCTTGATTCGGCACCTGCACCAAGTGTTGGCTATGGTAAATCAAAGGACCCGACCGTGCACAGCGGCCCAACGCCTGCAACACAAGCACCTGCACCCGTCAAGGAGCGTCCAGGATTTTTCAGGAGGGTGTTTGGATCATCCCGTAACAATTCACATAACAGCAACGAATCAACAAACCCTCCAACACCTCAATCGAACCCTGTTGTCGATACTAAGATGGCTGGCAGCGCTTCAACACCGCCATCTCGAGATACATCTTCATCGCATTCTCATCATCCCGTCCTACAAAAGAAACCATCATCCTTTTTTCGCCGCCGGAAGAAGTCCGTCACCGAAGATCCTCCTCCTCTACCTACAATGCCTACTGCTCCGGTGCCTGCATCTGTGCCCAACTTAGCTCCGCAGGATAGAGATGGCAACTATCCACCACAGCCAAGCCCAGTCAGCAGTTTACGCAAGGTTATGAACCCGTATCTCCGAACTGGTCAGAGTGCTCCAGGTACTTCTGCCTCTCAGGGACCATCACCGCTTGCCGATATTTCCAATATGACCCCGGAACGAGAAGACAGGGCCGCAGAAAGAGAAGGATATAAGAGAGAATTCTCGCCTGACTATTCGCCAAGCCCCAATGCTAGGATCAGGACAGTCCGGTCCGAGTCTGATGAGCAACTCAACAAGCGAGATAACAACAGCACGCCCTCCCGTCCTCCACCTGAGAGGCCTACCAAAGCAATCGAGTCGCGGAATAACTCCTTCCTTAATCTCGATGGAGTTAGCGATAATGAAGATGAGGGAGGACTCTCGAGCCGAAAGCTTGCTAGCACGTCTCAAACAAATTCCAAGCCGCTTGAAAGCACACTAGGAAGAGACATGCCCCCAACTGGCAAAGATCATGCCAGGTCCAGAAAGTCTTCTCAACGGCCGGAGCTGTCTGATTCGGAGGATGAGCCAGACCGCTCCAACCTGGCTCTGCCGATCGAAGGAGCTCGAGCCTCTAGTCCGGGATCAGCTTCGACTGGTACAGATTATAAGTCTGCTCTCAGTGCTCCTCCTAGCGTGAAGATCGAAAGTTCGACGGATCCTAGCCCTAAAGTACTGGGTACTTTTGATTCAATCAAGAACAAAGGAATTGACGAGCCTGAGTTTGTTATTGGTGATCCGACTGAAGATGATCGCCAGAAGGCTCAGAAAATTTATGACGGCAACGAAGACTTCATCCAAAAGGAGAAGGCTGCCTCATGGATGGGTGAAGAAGGTCCAATCAGACAACGCACCCTGCAAGCTTACATGGAGCTTTATGACTTTACCAGCCATAGTATTGTTCATGCTCTGAGACAAGTTTGTGGACGATTGGTTTTTCGTGCAGAGACTCAGCAGGTTGATCGCATCCTGGTAGCATTTTCTAAGAGATGGTGTGACTGCAATCCCAATCATGGGTTCAAGGCAACTGGTAAGCATAAGAGCTGCCTCTTGATTTTCCCTACTAATTTTGATAGATGTGATTCATACCATTTGCTACTCAATCATGCTGCTCAACACCGACCTTCACTTGGCCGATATTGAGTCGAAGATGACCCGCAGTCAATTCATAAAGAACACCATGACAACTATCTTGCAGGCTGTTGATGAGTCAGCCCCCGATGCTTTTCACCGACCCAGCATTCTCCCAGACAAGAACGGTCTTGCGACTGGCGAGAATCAAGAACCACCCTCGGAGCAGGATCGAAGGTCTTTCAGAAACTCATTCAGACCTCCGGCCCGCGCTGACTCAGGTACTCTGCCTGCTGATGGCGTTGAAGATTGTGGTCCGTTGGTCAAATCGCGCTTCAATGGCACAAGGAAGGCATGGGAGGAACAGATAGAAACTGTTCTCAAGGGAATCTACAACTCTATCAGAGATGAAAGGCTGCCCTTGTTTGGTGCTGAGTCTGAGAAGAATGTCAACCTGCAGCCTTCCAACAGCGGAGGACTCTCTGTGATGGGAATGCTCAAGAGAACTCCCAGTGTCCTTAGTAAGGCTCCCTCAGAGAGCCAACTTTCTGTTCGGGGTCGTATCAACGAAAATGGCCGAGCCAATACGGCAAGATGGACATCCAAGAGTCGATCCCGCGCCGGCATGAGCCGCAATGGTTTCTCTTCCAGCCGTACCAGTTTCGACGATGGTAACTCGCTATGGAGTCCTACTCCATCCTCAGCCACTTGGAGCCGTCATTCACTTGGAAGGACTCAAACATCCGTTTCACAGGACTCCTTTGGCTCTCACCTCCCTCGCGGCGACTACCAGCAGTCGATTGGTTTCGCAAACGCACTGAGTCAAGCTATCATTCGAGATGAGGAACTTTACGGGGATGGTGCTCCGTCCATTATGAGTTCTGACATCCCTGCCACTCAACTCCTTGAAGATGAATCTCTTGAACTTGCTGGACCCCCATGGGTCAAGGAAGGAATGGTCACTCACAAGCATCACCTAGATGGCGTGGACAAGAAGGCCAAGGCGAGAAATTGGTCCGAGGTCTTCGCTGTTATTCAAAAGGGACAGCTCAATTTGTTCTCGTTTCAGCCCAACAAATCTGTGCGTTCGCGAAACCGCGGCAGAAACGCTGGCGGTGGTCCTGCTATCGTTGGTGGTGGTAATTGGCAAGACAACGCAACGAATCTGGGCTGCTATAACCTACGACAGACTCTGGCGTCTGCCCTTCCGCCACCCGGCTACTCTCGGGCTCGTCCACACGTATGGGCTCTAAGCCTCCCTAACGGCGCTGTGCACCTGTTCCAAGTTGGCACACCCGAAATCTGCAAGGAGTTTGTTACTACAGCCAACTACTGGAGCGCTCGATTGAGTACCCATCCATTGACTGGTGGCATAAGTAACATTGAGTATGGGTGGAGTGAGGCCATCGTTAACAACGCCTTGGTCTCAGCTATCAACGAGACGACCACAGGCAAGACTTCTCGCCCTGGAAGCAGTGTAGGCCATGCCCGAAGGTCAAGTGTCAACAGTGGCAGCTTCCGAGGATCGAGCTTTGATCACGTTGCAGGTGCTTTCACCAACAACAGTGGACGTGGCAAGCTGCCAGGCGATCGTATTCACATTGCAGAGTGGGCGCCACCAACGCAGAGCATGCGACCTAGCAACCAAGCTGAAGCAGAGCAGCTTCAGACTCTGGATGCCTACGTTAAAGGAATTGAGGCAGAGCTTCAGACACACAACCGACTCCGCAGTCCCATGCTTTTGGCGTTTACCCCTAGAGGCAGCAATGCCGTGAAGGCCATGGCCAATTGGGAGCGCAAAAGTGCATATCTACTCCGCGAAATCGTCAAGTTCACAACCTATGTCGATTGTCTTCGACAGGCCGAGTCGAGGAAACAAGAAATCTATCACGAAAGAGACCTTGCGCAACGAGCTGCGCGAGGTGAGCTCAGCGAAGGTGACATGGATGTCAGCAGCAGCGAAGACGAAGGAGATGTAACACTGAGACCTTGAAATGGTCCATGTACGAACAAGCACACATGCATACACATCAGTTTTTGACGTTGCTGCATATCAGGTGTTGGCGTTATTTTTATTTTATTTTACCACTTTTCTCACGGACGATCACCCAGCCCTGATACCCCAGACGTTGTGGTTCACGAACAATATCGAATTCTGTTGTGTATAAAAAAAAGAGAGAGAACAAGAGTGATGGGCAAGAAAGAGGAGGCGTTTCCGATGCCTCAGTATTTGGATGCGTATAAACCTAATATTCTTCTTTGTAATGATATTGACGCGATATATGAATATATCTCTGAATATGAAGATTGGACGCTTTTGGCCCATACTTACTGCTGCTGAGTTTTGTTGTGAATCAAACTAACAAATAAATATTCACCCTATTGTAAGATTTGTAATGGACTGAGGCTTGATGCTCCTCTTCGTATATTTGCTATGTACTTGGACGAATATCTTGAGTGCAAGTTTCGAGCAACTGAGTTAGTATGTACAATAATACTCTATGATGTTTCAGTCTTTGAGCATGACCTCTATGCCAGAGTGGCTTTAACAATAGTCAAGCATAGAGCCAAGAGCAGACTTCTCAGCACTTGTGATAGTCAGCTTCCAGTAGCTCTTGACCTGGATCCAGCTCTTAGCATAGGTGCAGTAGAAGCTGGTCAGAGGAGGCTTCCAAGCGTCAGGGGACTTGTCGCTCTTTGCCTGGTTGATGTTGTCGGTGACTGCATGGCAATGTTAGCTCTTAGTTCTGTCGTGATAAAATATTGGGTTGACATACCTGCCCACAGCTGGGGTCTTGTAACGTCGTTGGCGAACTGTTGTCGCTTTGCGGTGGTCCAGGATGCGGCACCAGACTATGATATGTTAGCTGATATTTTGACAGAAGTAAAAAGCTATAACGATTCCAAAACTTACAATCCAGGCGTTCTTCAAAGGTACCATATGGTCGATGTCAATATCGCTAGCCTGTGTCCACGTAGCTCCGTCGTACGGAGACTTCCAAGTACCGGAAGTAGCAGCACAAGCCGCGTTGGTCACGACGCTTGTTCCATCTCTCTTCAAGACGTACTCGCTAAATATCATTAGCATTTGACTATCCGTCTGCTACGATGGGCGTAGTTACCGAGTGTTGCAAGCACCCTCATAGGTTGACCAGTGAGGGAAAAGGTCTCTGTCATAAGTGCCCGTATTGGAAGAAGCAGCAACAGTCAAACCGCCCAGAAGGGACCGAGCAGTAGAGTCACTGGGAATACCAGGCTAGATGCGTGTTAGAGATGATAGGTACCATAAGAGATGAGTAACATACGGGTGTAGGTGCGGCCAGAACACCGGCGACAGGAATGAGGAGAGCGACAGAGAACTTCATCTTGAGATGTTTGAATGAAGAGAGGAGTTGAAGCAGTGATGAGTAGCGAGGTAAAGAGTATCACAGACACGCTACACAAGTGTCTTTATATATATCGCCCAAGCCAAGATATCTCTCTGATATTCCTCTAATCATATCACTCATTCCCGTTAACAAGCATCTATCTACATAAAACCTCATATTCATGCTCCTTCCGTATTGGACGTACATCCGGCGCACAATAACCTCTCGTCAGTCTGCATCCTCACCGAAGCACGCATATGGGTTTCAAGTCCGTAGATCTTTCAGGCACGAGGCATTGTGATAGGCGAACAGATGACCATTGGCATATTGAGCGTCTATTCAGTGCCGGGTCACAAAGTGCAGGGTCCAGTTAAAGGGTGAGACGCTGCCACGCTGTTAAGGTAGTGCCGGTGATCGACATGGGGTGTTTCTGGATGGAGAATAAGAGTGTGGAGATGGACAGAAGGTTAACCTGCCTTTTGGGGAAGTGGGCGTCCGAGTCCGGGATTTGACGGGGGGGGGGGTTCTACGATAAGGTATTCGTGGGATTATGTTAGTGAGGTCTCAAATATACGGTGATATGTAAAACACGAGTCTCGATTATGGCGGTTTTATAAAGTAAGGAAGTATAGGGAACAATATTTAATTACAGATTTTGCAATAGTTTGAAATCTAAGTAATATGTATCCAGACTAGTTCATAATCCCGAGGGTGTTATCTCTAAAGGACTTGCTAATCTGGGCAACATGTCTCATGACCTTTGTGCTACCTAGGCTAGACTTGGGTAAGAGTTCGTAGATCGTTTATGTAGGTACTTGATTAGGAAGTCTGATAGTTATCGCGGTTACTTGGTATATCCAAAGTCCCTTCGTTATCTATCATTATCCGATTCCAGCGAACTTCAGAAGGGCGGAAGAAAGTGTATGAGCACATATCATCCGTGAACGTTAACATTGGCTAAATCCGCTGGTGTCTATTATTATGATGATTTTTGCTATCACTCAGAACAACAGAGTAAGGCACTTACTTACCATCTATAATCTTCACTTGAGTCCATCCACAGTCAGCAAATGGGAACACGTTGGTTGAGGCCTCTATGGTCTCTCTATGTCTAGCGAGTATCTACTATACAATTCATTTTGTTACAATTACTTTACATCATCAACGGGTCTCTCAGTTACAATGTCCTCTTTGCAAAATTAACCCCCAAATCGCCGGTGAATGGCCAGAGCCAGTGCACAGGGTTCTATGCTGATAGATATTGGATATAAGGATTCTCAAATGTGCCAGAAAAGCTCTCCGAAGATGGCATCTAGATGCGAGGTCCAACGGATGGGCCAACAATTGCGCCGGAACCGCCGCCATGAGCAGCAACTTGTTGAGCAGCAGCCCGCTGAGCCTGTGACTGTCTGAACATGAGGTTAAGATGGTTTACGTTCAAGAAAGCCTTATTGAATTTGAGTGCCAGAGCAAAAGGGTGCTGCGCGGGAAGTTCACGAGCATGTGGCCGATCCGGACCAAAGTTGGGTCCCATAGCCGGGTTGCTGGCAGTGCCGTCGATCTCTGCCTGGTGAAGACGACCACCGAGATCTTTGACGATCTTTTTGAAACTGGCACAACCTCTGGCGGTGTTTGCAATATACATGATCGAGTGTGCGTAGAATCTGGGCGCGAACCGAATGTTGACATCCTGGTTGATGTCGGCACCATACTCGGTGACTAGTCTCTTGAAAAGATTTTCAATAGATTTACAGCCACGACGTTCAACGATGGCTTTGGCAAAGTATCTTAGCACCGTGTTGCCTTCAAGATCCGCCTCGTTGATCATGGGGGGTAAATGCTGGGGCCGACCGTTGGGACCGTTGCCCTGATCCAAGAGTCCTAAGAGAACTGGCTTGATGTTCAGGTACTTGCTACTCCAATCCAAAGGAACGTATTTGGCGGCAAGAAGCTGTGGTGATTGGTAAGGGGCACGTGTCTGAACCATTAAGCTGTTGAAATCGTAAGACTTAAGTTCACTGATGATATCGAGACTTCTGGCTCTCTCGGAACGATCTTTCGCTTCTATAGCAACATTGACTGCACAATGAAGAGGGCTGTTGCCTTCGGTGTCGACCATATAAGTGCCAAATCCGACGCCAGATTTGAGGAGTTGCTTAACGACATCGGTGTTGCGGGCCTTGATGGCAAAATGAAGAACTGAGCACTTATGCAGCCCTCCCGGGGATTCGTTTGCCCAGGTATATTTCTCAAGTGCTTCTGTCATCCAGAAGATAGACTCGTCGCGATTTTTCAAGATTGCTGCAAGATGATGGAGGGTCATCGACCATTGGGTAGGTCCCGAAGGCACAACAGCCCGCTTGAAGTTGAACGTTGCAACTCTACAATCGTTCCCGTTTTTGGCCAAGAGGTTGAAGGTAGCAGTATCACCTTGGATAAGAGGTACGAAGGCGGGCCTCCAGGTGATGTCGTGAAGGTATCTGCCAAGCTCGATTTCCTTTGATAGCTTTTTGCGAAAATCCTGCGACAGGACGTTCTGAAGGTTAGTGGCATTTAGGAGACTTGCACCTAGCTCCAGGAGCTTCTTAATGGTTCGTCGGTGTCCACGAGCCGCCGCGATGTGAAGCAGAGTGTAGTTGGCACCTTTGGACTCGAAGCGTTGGTCGATATGGGGCCTGACGAGCTCATCGGGGTACTTCGAGATGATGCGTACACTTAACTTGTCACGGCTTTTATGAACAGCAAAACTGAGGCCATGGAAGAAACGGCTGTCCAGATCTTGAGCGTAAAGATAGCCCTGGAGATGTCCAAACAGGGACTTGTTGGCGAGGATCAGGTTAGCAAGGCTCCCAGAGCTTTGGTATCTCATGTCTTTCTCATTCCTTTCTCCAAGTTCCTCGATGATCATATGGAGGAGCTCAGGAACCCTGAAGGTCTTGACTACCACTGCCGGAGTATCGGGCAAGCCTGTGCCGGGGCTGGGTGAGTGTGCCGGGAGGGTAGACATGCTGAATCATTTGATGAAAGATGAAGAGATGAGAGTGTATAGGGTTCAATATTGAGCGCATATATGATGCGAGTAAGGGAAGAGTGTGATGTGTGATAGGCGGAATGGTTAAAAGAAACGCGGTGGTGTTTCCGATGGCGGAGAAGAAAAGAAGAGCGGAGACACAACGAACTGGGCGGGAATCTATACACCCGTCAGTGCAGCAGAAGGGGGTTGCTACGGCACTAGGCAAACAGAATTGTATCAACTTAATTCCTCTAGAATATTCCCAGTGTCTGTGACCAGTAACACCGCCCGTGATAAGGGGAAAATGCCCTGAAGAATTATGAATGCTTCTTAATATCCCCTATGCCCGTCCGTTCCTTTTGTATCATAACTACCCAGAGCCACCTATTGAGATCTAGAATAAAATATAATTGTAGTCGAGTATCCAAGACATATGATTGTTCATTTACATCATCAATTATGTTGCAAATGGTACCTAGTTCCCGCTTCGAAGTGGACGAGCGCATCTCAACCCAACCCTTTATTCCATCGGATCTGATACTTAAACACTGTAACCGCTGATATAGCTTTAATGAAACTATGCATTGCTTCGATGATGTTTTGTGCGTTTGAATCTATCCTGTTGGGGAATAATCCGACAGTGACGCGGCCGTATTTGGGTGTTCGATATCCCATCACTGGCGAGTGGGGGGCGCTCCCTCCAGTTGGTACGCTAAAGGCATTGATCACCATGCATAAATACTCTTTTGAAGTCATTTACAAAGGACATGACATGCTGTTATCTTTAATTCACCAAGATGCGATTTGGCCCAGGGGTTTGGCCATGGTGTACAAGACTCGATCGAAATTCGGTAGAAAACCGCACTACCATAGCCTTTTTAGCATGAAAGCACTCGAAATCTATCTTGGTTACTGTAATGGATCTCATTTTACAATCTAGATTACTTCTAACCATGCAATTTTGTACTTCCGACAACATGGTGCGCATTCCGGTCGCGGGCTCGCGTCTTTTCTCAGCCTAAGGGACCCAGATATCGAAGCCAGTGATATCTTCGAGTGTTGTAAGTTGCAAATGCATGGCGAATTGTGTTTCTTATGGGAAGGTACCCAATTACGCGTGTCTTGTTTCGTTGGGGAACAGATATGCGGTTCGTGGGCCACGCAAAACGTCCATTGGGGCCTTATCGCAGAAAGTTGACTAGAATAGAGCCGCTTGCATGTTGAAAGCGTCTTCAAAGAAGTATCTGAAGCTAAGATAGCCACGGAGTAAAGTTATTGGGAACGCCAGTTTCATGAAGAAACGAGTACGCCTGGGCTTATACGGGCCGTTAACGTACGACACATGGGTAATAGAGTCAATGGAGAGCATGTTCTGAGAGACTCGGAGTCGTATTTCAGGACGGAAATGATAGTACAAGCGGAAACCCTGCTCTCGGGAGCGTCGAAATGGATTTGTGAGGAGCTAGGACCAGTCTATGAGTCTTGTTTATTAGCTGATGGCTGTATGTTGTCCCAAAAGCAGCTTCAAGGTCTGACTGGCTCACGTCATGAGATGCTGTAAAGCCGTTGGGCGTGCTGGATGGCTATCAGCGGATCATTTCGCGCCATAGTTGAAAGTCCTTGCGTTCATGAAGGGCATACTTTTGTGGGAGTGACTGAAGCTGTGATATGATCAGTAAACAAGAGCAAATAGGCCTGTTAAGGTTCGGGTTGATGCGGTACCTCGACTAGCAAGTTCTTGGCGATGATGAATGCTGAGACGGAAAGGACAGGTCGTCATCCCCAGCAAAGAAAAACAACATCAAGAATAGGGCTACGTCAACAATTTGAGGGTACCATGGAAAAGTTTCTTGTTCAGAAATTGAGCAACGCATCATCGGGCGTTGTTGTTCGTGGGCATCTAAACAAAGGAGTGATTGAAGAGGGTGGGTAGGTGGAAAAGTGGAGGGAACGTGTCGGGCAAAAGTCACTAGAATGATTTGACAGCTGGGGGGAACACGGTCAATTTGATACTTTAAACTATCATTGTTTACCATGGATCTTCGAACCTTTACGCTTTCGTCTCATCCTAACTTGCTACTTAATTCTTCCAAAATTCGACGTAGTGTGTGTGCCCTGCTCATCTGCCATGTGAGAACACATGTACCAAGATTTAACGGCCACATCAATTCCTCGAGTGGTTGTTTAGCAGAAATGCTAATCCGACCTACTATATTCAACGTCGTTGAACACAAGAATGATTAAAACTGACAGGTTGACTTGGTGGAACAGGCTAAACCGTTCTTTGTTCTAGAGCAAATCTTGGAACATGGGTGACTCTGTAGTGTCGATCTAGACAGGGATGGCAATAAATGTCGACTCGGCCGAATGCATGACAGGAACCGCGTGTTCATGCAGGTACATGGTATTCAATAAACAGCCTTTGGGTCATCGATACTCGCTTTAATCCTGCAGTGTGCCCCTGAGTTCCGGTTTAACTCTAGCGTTCAGCCGGGCACTAAGGGATGAATGAACAACGACCAATTACCTAGTACTAGACCTATGCCAGAACTAGTACATGAAACGTTGAACTACCTAGGCACAATTCAATCTCATTGACTCACTGCCGAGTATTACTGTTATTGCTATGCCGAAATCCATAGGTAGCTCCAGCGTATCCCCCACTGTTCTTTCGCCCATTAGCCTGGAGGGGCAGGGGGCAGGGCCAGCACTGAGTTGCTCAGGCTAGCGACTGCTAGATTGTGGTGGGACAGCTGCCGCATCTTCAGACCCTCTCCTCTCTCTGTGCCTTGCAGTTCGACCTCGAAAAAGTCCAAATTCCAACCCTACTCTCTGATCCGCTATACAACATGGTATATGCCTGATCCTCTTATTAAGTTCATAATATACAAAAGGCCAGTTGCTCTTCATTCGTTAATAATCACTTACTCCGGAGTTCCTTCAGAGATTGTCGAGAAAGAAAAAAAAGCATCACCGAGCTTTTCAGCGAGAAAGTCTTCAACTCTGACATCTTTGCCTCCCAGGTACAATCCAAGGCATGGCATATTTGTATTGACTAGTGTTCGGCTCAGAAATACAATAAACGCGTCCCCTTCGAGAAGGTACATGCGCAACTATTTGCAGAGACGACACCTCATCTTTGGTATACACTCAAAGTAAGCTCCCGCCCATTTCAGCCAAAAACATGAGGCCCTGGCAGTCTCGACTCTTCAAAACTCTTGGTTAACCGTATTCGCTCACCAGATGAAGGACCCAAAACCGAGGCAAGATGTAGCTCGTAGCATCCTTAGTGGTCTCTGGATCATACAAGACTTGAGAAACGCCATACTTTAATCTCGAAATATTGGATGGTTTCTTCTACATCACTCAAACGCGGCATAGTTCTGCTTGATCGCAAAGACAAGTCCGGCATTCTGCATTGAGTACCAGCGTTATATCTTCGCACGATCTCTCAAAATAGGTTAGGGGATCAATTATGACACAGAAGCTTTTGAGCTGCTTCCGAGTTGAGAAGGTCTTCCTTGCCACCAAATCCGGCACCCTTACTTGCCATTTTGTATGACTTGTTTGGAAACCAATCCGAGTTGAGAAGACCCCCTGAGGATCAGTAAGAACATAACCAGGCTAGTTACATGCCGCAATTATTCTTAAGCTCTCTGGATGCTATAAAAAAGAACTGCGCTAATCTTATTGGTCACCTTTCAGGCATATGCAAGAGGAAAGGCGAGCTCAAATCGGCGATATCCTTAATTCCCTACTGGCTGGTCCCAAATGTCTTTCGCCCTTCTTCGTTGCCGACAACATCAAGCATCTCTGTACGAACAGATGACCATTCTTCGAACTCATATGCCATTTGGCTAATATTGTCAGCATGATCCTCAACCTCGAATGAGTGAAAAAAGACGACCAGCCCATCCATACACTTCTTGCAGTGTCTCCAGGGATTGGGGGCAACTAGCAGTCAAAACTAGCAACCTTGTTTGAAGAAGCTAGGTGTAAGTCAAAGAACATACCTTTTTAAGCTGTCTTTAGTTGAACCAAAAGTCGGAGGTACCCCCTTGGATGACCTAAGGTATATATCCCATATCTTTAACTAATCCGATCAACCAGATCCTGTTGTTACAGGTTTGTTGACATTTCGTTGGTTGGCCAGACCAAGCTGTCGCTGACTGGCTCTTGAATAGATATAGTATCGCAGACCCTCGACTCCCTGGATACGCCGCCTTTCTGCTCCTTGACCATGAGAACTTTCAGTATCGAAAACCATTATAATTCCACAGGAAGTATTTCTCCTCTGTGCCCTTATAGCTTGTAGTGTCTTATTGTCAAACAACCCTTTTCCCAGCGAAGGGCAGTCCATTTTCAGCTTTGTAAGTGCAATGCTAGAACAAAGCTTTATTGAAAGAAGCTTAATATGGATAGGCAGTAATTTACTACAAGCCAGGCCAGATATAAACCATTACTTTGGTCTTCGATTCTACCACAGTTCTCCAAGCCACCCAACAACTGTGGCAACCTACGTCTTTGCCTGAGCGCGACTCTACAATTATGCATCAAGTGACATGACTTAATACTTGCAAGAGACTTTATTCTAATGCTATATGATCCCATATTCAGTCTCTGGTCTCTCAGGGCTCAGGGGGTGATGAGAAAGAGTTGATCATTGAGGCTACTGTAGGGTAGATCTCTCGAAACTTCGACCAGCATAGATCCTGGCCTTGGGGTATTATTATTATCACCCTGACCATGTAGTTCTGTACCTAAGATTTTTGGCTGGATGAATGGCTGGATTATGGCTTGGTTCGTCATAGGCTCATGGCACACGAGACCGTCATTATGAAGTTACTGAACGCCACCTCCGCACTGACAGGTTTATAGGACCGTACGGTTCGGAGCCATCATCTTGTTCCACTTCCGGTGTTTTGATCAGACTGACATCTTTCTCTATCGATTAGTTATTGGAAATCAGATGTCTCATACTGATGTCACAGTACCAGACCGTAGATGGATTAGATGGCCATGACAATCTGAGTGGCCACCTAGCAGCCTTATGTAACAAGGCCACATCTAAATAGGTGAGACCTACTCGAGAGATTGACTATTAAGAATATACCTCTCAATTCATCCTTTAGGAAACGTTTGAGGTGGAGCTTATTATCAAGACCTATCAAGACCTATCAAGCATACTATACAATCCCGACTCAGTCAGCCATGGACCCGCCAACTATAGAACAACTCAAAACTCACGTCACCCCATTTGAATCTATTTCCCGAGATGGCGATGCAATCGCAAAATACTTTGAAAGCTTTGGGGACTGCACAGTCTTACTTATAGGCGATGCTTCTCATGGCACATCTGAGTTCTACTCAGTACGCGCTGAGATCACGAAGTACATGATGCAGAACCATGGCTTCAACATTGTTGCTGCTGAAGCAGATTGGCCCGATGCCGAGCATGTGGACAGATATGTCAGACACCGACCCGGCCCTGGCCAAGGCACAGCAGAGACTATTCAGATGGCAACAAAGGAGGGCAGAGAGCCTGCGTTTTTTCGGTTTCCGACGTGGATGTGGAGAAACATTGAAGTCCACGATTTTGTCGAATGGATGCGATCTTACAACTCTGGCCGCGGAGAAAAGGAAATGGTTGGATTCTATGGGTTAGACCTTTACTCAATGGGCACTTCGATGAAGGCGGTTGTCGACTACTTGGACACTGTTGATAAGCATATGGCACAAATTGCGAGGGAACGATACAGCAAGCTGATGCACTGGGCAGAGAATCCTCACGAATATGGCCTAGAATCTTTGGCAACATCTTTCCAAGGGTACGAGGATGATGTTGTTGCCATGCTAAAGGATCTCTTGGGAAAGCGTATCGAATACTCTGCAGCCCTTCGTAATGGGACCGAGTTTCATAGTGGAGAGCAGAATGCCAGAGTTGTCAAAGGTTGGTCAACCTCTGGATCATACGCCTAAACTTGCCACTGACTGGTCAACAGATGCCGAGCAATACTACAAAGCCATGTATCGCGGACGAGACGAGACATGGAATCTTCGAGACACCCACATGTTTGAGACCCTTATGAGGATTCTTGAACACCGCGGTCAGAATTCCAAGGCGATCGTCTGGGCACACAACAGCCACATCGGTGATGCCCGAGCCACAAGTATGGGATGGTCCAGAGATGAGCTCAACATCGGACAGCTCTGCAAGGAGACATTCGGAATCAAAGCTCTCAGCATCGGCACCGGCACATATACTGGAACCGTGGGAGCAGCTCAGCACTGGGATGGTGATATGAACATTATGAAGGTCCAACCGGGGCTCCCTGATAGTTACGAGGAGCTTATGCATGCCACGGACATCAAAAACTTTGTCCTAGATCTACGCACGGGGAAATGCGATGAGAAGCTACGAAAAGCATTGAGTAAGAAGCGGCTAGAGAGATTTATCGGTGTGCTATATAAGCCCAAAACAGAAAGGGCTTCACACTATTCATACGCCATCTTGCCAGAGCAGTTTGATGGGTTCATCTGGTTTGACGAGTCGAAGCATGTTGGGACTTTGGAGGTTCATCAGCCAAAGTCGCCCTGGGAGTATCACGAGACCTGGCCGTTTGGATTGTAGGTTTTCGATAGTATAATCATTACTTATGGTTAATTACTGTCCTTGCCCTTACTGAGCACGTAAGGCGATTGATGGAGTTTGATTTTGACAGACATCACCAATTATGATAACACTATTCGAGCTCAGTGAACAGTCTACGAGTTTGCATACGGACTGAAGCATTTTCACGACTTTGCATGCTCAGTGTCCTTGCCTTATGGCCTGCCAGTCGTAGCATAGTCTCCATAGCATACGCCATGCAGACCTATGACTCTGGCAAACTTCGATATCTTATCAAATTGTGTCAGATAGCTGGTTCAAAGTGGTTCAAAAAGGCACCTAGGAATCTTACCATTTGATCCATGTAATACTGGTTTGGACAAAACGTGTCGTGTCGTAGTCTCATTCTCAATTGGCTGAGAAGCCCGAGGTCGCTACTTTCCTCCGTCCATTGTAAAAGTCATGATTAGCACCCTCATAAAAAAGAACTCCTAATCCGCGCGCAAATTCCCAATTCTGGCAGCCCCTCTCATAACTAGTACCTGTGTCGGGTAGAGTAATCCTTAGGACTGACGACCAAACCGCGTCCCTTCTTGGCGCCCCGATACACGGTCTCGAAAATATCAATAAGCTCTTGCTTATCCTCAAGAACCCACTTGATCTTGTTGTTGTCACCGGTTCCCAGATCGATCATCATGTGCTTGTTCCGGAAGAAGAACATGAGGGAGCATGGGTCGTACAGCTCGTACATCTGGTTAAAGTCCGGGACCTGGTCGATATCGCAAAGGTAAATGACGGCGAAGTTGCGCACCTTGTCGGCGATCTTGTACAGGACTTCGTCTTGGCGCATGCAGTCGGGATCCCAGTCGCGGCCGAAGCGAATGACGACGAGGCGATCTTCTTCTATAAGACTGTTAGTAGACTGTGGTCTGAAGAGTTAGGAGGATGTACTTACCAGAGAGGATGGCTTGATCGACGTGCCAGCCGGTATTGAGATGGGGGAGAACAACGGAACCCATGATGTGGGCTTTAGAGCAACGATCGTGTGAGTAGTTGTGCGTTGAAAGGCGTGTGATGCTGGGTGGAAGTTGGGAAAAGTAACTATGATGGAAGACGGCGGCTGGATGTCATTGGGTGGGGCGGTGTGCAGAAATGTGCAAGCCTGATTTGGCCTCCAGGTGAACAAACCTCTCCTTGCGTAGGTTCCTACCAGGTAGGTATTCAAGCATTTCTCAGACAAGGTCTTTCAACAACCAAATTCCGTTTTTATTTAATTTTTTATTTTAACTTTTTCATTATGTCACCCGAGAATACCTAAGCCATGATAATTCGTAATACTTCTATTTATACCGCACCTTTATTTCAAGTGTCAGCTGACCCTGGAGTCTTCCCTAAGACTCATCAAACTCATCAATAACACTCCTGGGCTTGAAATATGTCCCCAAAGACTTAAACTTCAGATGTTCAAACCCAAATGCCTCAGGTCCTCCAATTTTGATTCCTCTCTCCGACCCAGTCCATTTATCACTCGCCGCTATTCCCAGTACAACAACAAGCAAACCATATCGATACTCTGGCGTCCCAACTGCCTCGCCATTCTGCGCATCGATAACACAGACCAAATCGGGTACAATAGCGAGTACGTCCTCCTGACGTTCCTCCCTGCTGTCACCATGAATTCTTATGGCAGCGATATTCTCATTCTTGAACGGGATCTTGATAATGCCCTTGAACTGTTCGGAGATGTTCCCAGTAGCACCATCTGCATCGCGAACGTCAGCGCCCTCAATGAGACACTCGCCATAAACATGTCCATTCCTTAACGTTCTCTCCACCCCGATAATCTTTCCTTTCCACAGAACCTTGCCTGCTCCCGGACCGCCGCACTCATCAATGATGATCTCAGCAACATTATCCACGCGGTTCTCTTTACGTGCTCTGGCAACGGCACGGCCAATTCTCCATGACTGAGAAAGTGTGTGTTCAACGGCCCATCGTTTTGTCTCAGCTCCTGTGACTGGTGCGTCTGCGGCGCCGACTTGAGAGCCCATCTCACTTAAAGCAGCGCGGATGATGCGTTCAACAGCCTCGTCAGAGGATGCTTTTGGCATCACAAGGACATTGCCGTTACCGTCGCTCACTGCAATGGGTGACCAGATAGTTTTCCTCTCTTTGAAAACAACAGGCGTCGTCTGCCATTTTGTGGGATACGCTCTGCCCATCCAATCTCCATCAACGGTAGGAATGTCCATCTGGTCGCTTGAGCCAAGCAACAGCCCACTCAGACCATTAGCCCCTCCAGCCTCTATGGAAATTATATGAGTAGCCGACGTATTGCACATCATGTACAGTTGCTCCTGTGCCTCAAGAAGCTCATCACCTGCTAGCTTTTCGATGGCCACGGTGGGACTTCCTGCTCCTCCGCCACAGCCAACTCGTGCATTGTCCGGAAGATCTTCAGGACTGACGACCTTTATCGTTGCTCCATTTCGTAGCTGAGTTCGGAGTCGAATCATCAGCCCATACGGACTACCGCCACCTCCTGTTCCGAGGATATAACAACCTGTTGCGATCCATGATACATCCCTTTCAGAGAGGTACCATGTTCGTTTTCTCACATCTGGGCGATATAATAAGATATCGAAATCTTCACCATCTTGTGAACCACGATTTGAATCGTTATGCTTGACTCTCTTTTCATAGTAATCCGTCTCCTGGTGTTCGTCGACTTCTTCCCATGTCTCAGGGATAGCGGCATCTTTTGAGAAATCGAAGTCTCCAGAAGCTCGAACGACAAAACGGGCCTTGTTGGCAATATACTATTTGCCTTGTTAGTAGATTTCCATGCAGCAACACAAAATTTACCTACTTGAAGCGGCAGTACTTCTTTATCGACAACTTTAACCGTCGACCTCAAAGCACCAGCCTTCACTGTCTTCTCGATAACCTCGCGGCTAACTTCCTCGAGGAGCTCGTTCGTGGATTTAGACGCTGTCGACTTGACAGTATCCACGACAGCGCTGACCCTCGCAATGGCAGCACCGATGGCATTGGCAACCTGTGACCACTGTGGTTTGAGGACCTTGCTCGCCCCCTTCAGCTCATCAGGGGCAATAACCGCTCCACCTCCTACCAGAATCACCGGGATGTCCTGGGGTGATGTCTTCATTGTATCGATAACCTTTTCAAGCTTGTTTTTAACGAACAAGTTGATCTTTCGAAGCTCATCCTCTGACAAACCACCTTTCATGAGTTCGGGATCTCCAATTTTCAGATCTGGATTAGTAAGGACGGCGCAATCCGTCGCAGTGAGAACCTTTCCACCAAGAACGATAGACTCTTGAGTAAGCTTGTATCCCACACTGTCTGGTCCAACCGAAAGTCCATGGTCTTTTCGGACGATCGAGCCTCCGCCAAGACCAATGCTCTTAATATCAGGACAAGAAAAGTTCATCCTCACTCCCGAAAGCTCGCTGTAAGCTGCTTGTTGACGAGGAAACCCGTTTTCTAGAAGAATGCCAACATCAGAGGTGGTTCCACCAATATCAACTACCATCATAGCTTCGTTGAGTTCATTCTGCACTAGAAATGCAGCTCCTCTCATGCTGTTGGTTGGTCCACTTGAGAATGTTCGAATCGGTAAACGAGCAGCAAGTTCACCCGATAGTACAGTGCCATCATTTTGAGTAATGAACACAGGACATTTCAATCCCATCCTCTTTACCGCTTGTTGAAAAGAGCGAATTGTCTTGCGCGCGAAGGGTAAGATAGAGGCGTTGAGAATAGCAGCGTTTTCTCTTTCAAGAAAGCCAAGATTGGCGACCTCCTTGGAGCATACAACATGGCAGCCAGGTATTTCAGCCTTGATGATGTCTGCTGTTCGTTCTTCTTGCCGTTCGATGGTATCGATAGGGCTAAAGATGCCAATGATAACAACACCCTTGATTCCCTTTTCTTTGATGATCGAACACTGATTCTTGATCTCGTCTGCGTCAATGTCAGATATTAAACGGCCATCGACTTCCAAGCCGCCCTTAACCAAAGCGTGGTGACCTAGTATGAGATCCTTCATATCGCTGGGCCAGTCGATACATGGCAAGTTATGCTTTGAGAACGGTCCGCAGAGGCGAATCACAGCAACACGAGACAACCTTGTAGCGTCTCTCTCAACCACAGCATTGACAAAGTGCGTTGTTCCTATAGTTACGCTTGCGATTTCATGAAGGCTGATGGAAGCTGAACTGAGCATCGTAGTAAGGGCATTGATGATACCTATACTGGGATCATTCGTCGTTGGTATTTTGTGCCAAGCGATGATTCCACGGTTAGGTCCTGAAGTCTGTAGAGGATCGACTAGGACGCTGTCCGTGTTTGTTCCGCCGACGTCGATGCCGACCCGAAGACGTCGAGATTCTTTAGTTTTGCTCATTGTGCATACGACGTAACTGGCGTTGCGATATTGACAAGTGAGTGAACGATACACTTGGCTGAAAAACAAGCTCAGCCACAGATGTGTCACACGATGGAACAAGCTGAAATGCAAAGAGCATGATGGCCCGTTGCCGGCGGTTAAGCTCCGCACAAAAGAGCTCTAATGGTTTTGGTTGTGGGGTTCTTATACCGAAGGATCAAGCATGTGGTGTTGATCTCCAAGCTAAAGATAAGATCCTTATCAATCAGCAGACGTACAAGTATATTGATCAGTCAATACCAAGCTATTGGGCAAGTGCTATACATTCATAGTCGAGCTGAGCCATTAGCTCCTTTCATGATCATTACCTTTTGAATGACTCAATTCACACACGCTTACTTAATCGCTCAGCATCTCACAATTATTATGTCTTATCTTGAATGAAACGTGAATTCTTATTCATGCAACGATTACCATCAATCCTATCTTTATGAGAGTTCATCGAGCTGCAGTACACCCACACTAGGTCGAACTATATGCGACAATCACTTATTCATGTTGTCGTCCCTCACTAATAAACGAAGCTCTCATAATATGCTAAGCCTGTATGCTGTTTCCACGCTTCCTCCCCGAGATCACATATCCGTGGGAGAACGGGAAGAAGAAAATAAAAAAGTTCGCCTCTCATAGAAAGGATCATGGAATCCTGCGTATTTCTCACGACGCCCTTAACGCCAAATCTGTGTATACACTTTTGTCAAGTGGTTTCGGCATGAAGCCTCAATCAAAAGTAGAAAATAATAATGAATCTCATGCAATCATTGTCCCTGTATGCCAGTCCCCGTGCTTTCGTCTATTGCAAAATACACTGCCAATCGCTCGGTCCTTAAATCTCGATCGTCCTCATGGATTCGTCAACCACCTCGGGCTTCTTGCCGTTCGCCTTGGGGGACGATATCTCTTCGTCCACCTTGAGAAGGTCGGATTCCACTCGGGAGATACTGGTTGTCACTTTGGAAGTCTTGCTATCTTGGCTTTGCCGAGGAGTTTCGACCTCTACGAGCTTCTCCGGTTGGATATATGCGTCGGCAAGTTCAGGGATTGTTGTTTCCTCCGTGACTTTGCTCAAGGGGGTCGCCTTTCCGTAGCCAGGACCAGGCCGAGGGCTGGCCAAAGGAGACGAGCCACTAAGGCGTTGCATAGATCGGCCTCGGGACTCGCCGTTTTCACCGCCACTACCGTAAGGTGAAGAGGAGCGAGAGCCGAGAGGAGAGTTGGGCTTGGGTCCCATCGACCTTCGCTTGGAAGCGGCCCTTCTTCCATACTTTTGGTCCATTCTCCATCTCAAGATGCTGAAATATGAGGGCTCAACCCTTGTCTCCTTGAACTCTCGCAACTTGAGCTCATTGGTTTCCTCATCCACGTACCACTTGCCGCTGTTGAGATCATCCGCGACAACGGACAGAAAGGCGGCCCAAGATCGAGCCACGACATATTTCGTATCATAGTCACGGCCGAAGAGGATGATTTGACCCCACTGGCCACCGGGACCAGGGGCCAGATCAACAGCCAGGTTGTTGCCGCCCCAGTCGCGAACGAGAGGAATCCAGGAGCTATGAGCATATGCCTTTTGGACGGCGTTTGGAGGGACGCAGTCCTGGCGAGAGAGAAGATCTTGTCTCCATGGGCCAGGGCTACTGCCAGCCGCGGCGCCCTGCTTAGAAGAAGAGGCCTCATTACTACCACCGAAAGCCTTGGAAGGGGTGGAGGGCTTGTTAACAGATGTCTCGAGCAAGTATTGGTGATTGACGGTCCTCCAGTTATCCCACTCTTGCACAATCTCTTCACAATCCAGTAACATGTGGCTGAAGATAATTCCAGTCGGCATTCCGCCTCGTTCCTGACCATCGTGAATCATAAGGGAATCGCGGACATCCTGAGGAAGGGAGCAATCAAGTTGGTGCTCCAGGTCATTCAAATCGTTGTTGGTAGCACCCTCGCATAACTGGTCGTAAAGCTCTGGGTAATTATCATCGGCCCATGCATCTATGCGCCTCCAGGAATGGGCAACTGGCGGAGCTGGCGGGAGGCCATCGGAAAAGTTTTGCATTGGAACGTCTCCAGGGCTCTGTACCTCAAAGCCATCGCCCTGGCTGGCATTGCGCGCGCTCATTGATCTGAGGCCAGGGGAGTAGGGGGCACTTGTGGGAGCGAAAGTAGTGCCGTCGGGTTGGAGAGGAGAGGCTCGGCCGGTTTCGTCAGAGTAAGGAGATGAGACATCGTTTCGAGAATCGGAGGCAGTTGCTACGCCAGTCATAATGCCACCTCGACCGTTCTGTAGAGGGACATGGCGGCCGGTTCGATGGGGAGAGTCGAATGAAGAATCTGCGAGTTGTTTAGCATGTAGGTTTCGAGGTGCGGCGCACGAGCATCAGGGGTCGCATACGTCTGTCATAACTGGTCATAGTATGCCAGAAAGATCTGATGGTCGCACCGAAACTATTGAAAAGAGCGTTAGTGCCAGTCGCCTTAAATGAGATATATTGAAGGGATCAAGACTTACGTGTTTGCCATTATGGCAGCAGTATGGGGCTCAGAACCCAAAACGCGCGGGAAAAGGGTGAACGAGAGTCGGTGGCTAGGGGCTTAATTGCGACGGGAAGAGAGGGTGAAGAGTCGCAACGGGTGGCCGGGCTGGCGATTAAAGTAAAGCAATGCGAAGGAAAGCAAAACAAGAGAGCGAGTGAGAGAAAAAAAGAGAGAGAGAGAGCGACAAATGGAGTTGATGAATGGATGATGATGATGTAGGGTTCGAGGTGAAGATTGACGCTCGCCGAAAGGTACCAAAAAGCCCGAGTTGCTTGTCCAATCCAATCTAATCCAGGGGAACCTGACAAGCCAAATGGACCAAATGGAGCTACAGGAGGAGAAAGGTGGCTGCTGCTGGTGCTGCTGGCTGCTGGCCTACTCCGCTCGGACGCGTGGGGTCTTCTCTTTCTTTTTCCACTGTTATGTAAGGTCCCATACAGTGGATGGGTGAGTGGATGCACAGGGATAGGCGAGGTAATTATAGCAATTTCGAGTTGCAGGTTATAAGCTTCTAGTTGCAATCTCGAAGGATGAAGTACGGAGTAGTCGAGGTGTCGATGATATTAATGGGAGGTAGGTGGAGAGGAGAGAAAAGGACCCTGAGATGGAATGAATGGAACAGGTACTGAGTGAAAAGGTTGGTACATGAGAATAAGAGAAAGAGGTTGGCTTTGTTTTGTTGTTGATTGATTCTCCAAGTGACCAATAGACGATCGAGTTTTGATGTCTCTCAATTGGAGCCAGTGTCACCAGCACACACTTTAATCCGGCACTCGAACAGTGGAGCGTGGCGGAAGTGATAAGGGGCTGACCGATGATGCTACTGTAGCATCGAGGTCATTGACACTGAGTGGCTGCTTCAGGCTTCAGACAAGGGTGGCATAAAAAGTTGGCAGAGAAAGAAAGGGGACTAGCTAATAGGCGATGTTCCATGACTTAGAGAGGATGCAGCTCATCACGACTTGATAACCTGTAACTTGACTCACTCAATGACATCCATTGCACTCTATTCTAATACCAACTATTCAGGCTTTTGGGGTCAGCTCAGTTGACGATTCATTCTAAATATGTAGTTAATCAAGTACTACCTAGTAGTACCTACCGCCTCTAACTACTCATAGTCTAGTTACCGCCCGTTAAACACTCCTGAATTCCATCCCATCCCCTATCTACATTGTCCGGGTTTGAGACGGCCAGGCGAAAGTCGCGGGGGGCTTGCATTAGGTACTCTAGTCAGGTAGGGTCAAGCTAGCACTGCAAGGTACCACTCCCGCAAGCACACTATGGCCCGCTACATATAGAGATTAGGTTCAGGGGCAACCTAAATCCAATTTGGCTGGCTCTGGTCGCAAATGACAACGTTGTGTAGGAATCCGATGAACAATAGAAGCCGTATAGAAAACGCCGTGGCTTATTCCTGTTTCTAAGGGTCTGATATGGTCTTGAGGCTTACTGTTACAGAATCGATGACGATATCAAGACAGACAGTACAATTCATCCATCCATCCATACCTACATACTGTCAAATGCCAACACACGGATGTTGTGGAGTAGTTGATCGATCGATGATCTCGTATCCATGTCCAACATATCAATTCCAAGGGTAGGTATATCGCGAACCTTCACACAGAGGCTTTAAATAAAGACATCTCGCGTCTGTTTGAGAATTGATGCTTGATCCTTCCACTACAACTTCCCCATTTTAGATTCACTCGAGACCGACAATCCTACCTAGGCAGCATCCCATCCCCAAAGTACACAGTAACATGATCTGCCCCTTATCTCATCTTGGCAACTCGGAGGCGCTCAAACTTTGACATAGGTACCCAGATAATCTATCCACAAACTCCACGGTAGAAGCTAAAAATTTCTTGAAATACGATGAGGATTAACCTCAACTTCCGCTTCACTTATATTTCTTAGCCTCAACTAAATATCCTTATCTACACAAATCTCTTTAAATGGCGTAAGGCTTGTAGGGATAATGTCTATTAGGTAGGATTAAAGTAGTTCTTGGTGAAATATGCTCTACCAGCTTTACGTCGTCTAAAGAGATACAAGCTTCACATTGGCCCCTGCTCCTAGCATTGCACATAATTCATAATTCCGAATACAGCCCCTATAATCATCATTCCACCATTTGCCCTTCTGGCTGGCTGGACTGTCTCATGCCGACCTCGTCTCACAGATGTTAGCTGTGTGCGGAGAAGAGAGTAATATTCAATTCTGGCCGCTTGTTGTCTTCTCTTTCACACCGTCATCGTGACATGTCGGTTGGCTTCTTATTTGTCTTTTCTTGTGTCCATCATGGATGTCGCGTGGTTCGACGCGGTTGTTTGCAGCGATTGACGGCAAATGTGTGTTCTGTGTATCCATGCTAATTGATTGACTTTGGTTGCTTTGATAGGCTCAGTTTTATCATAGTGACATCCAAATAATCACAACCGGTTTTGTTTGGTTTCGACCTTGATTTATATAACCATTCATCATGTGTCGCTACAACTTTACATCTCAAATCAACCAGTAATATACCCGTCCCAAACAATCCCCCAACTCCCCCGAAACCTACCACTTCATGCATCGCACGCTGCCTTGATCCGTCTATGTCTGCCACATGTGCTCACTCAGTCCAAGCAGTTTGTCCTGCATCTGCCGTTTGGCTGCCGTGGCGATTCCTCGTTCAGGGTTTGCCATTGCCTCACTGTAGCAGAGTTCTACAAGTGCCTTGAGCTCATCGTACGAAAAGTTGTCTGGATCCTGCGCACTGGTTCCTCGCTGCTGCTCCTTGTCCTCTTTCGCCTTCTCCACGATGGCATCCGCACCTTGCTCGTATAGGGAAAAGTAGTTTGCCGCACGGGCGAGATCCACTCCTTCTTCCACATTCTTGAGGTTCTGCTGCAGTACGAGGATATTGAGCTGCATACGCCCGCAGCCCTTATCATTCATGGGTGATGCTCTGCATGCATTGCTCACGAGGTAGCAGTTGATAAGCAGGCCCAGGCCTGTTCGGATAAAGGCGATCTCCTTTTCCCTAAGGTATTTCACGATTGTCTCGTCAAAGAACACCAACTCCGAATTGAGACTCAAAATCTGTGGGTCAGGTTCGCTTACTTCCTGGTCGAGCAGGTAGGGTGCAACCTTGGGTGATAACGCAATGCGCAGCGAATGAACTATACGGCACCGAATCTCCATATGCAGGGTCAGTAGTGCTGTTCCCGCGAGTTCCTCAAAGGATGACACAATACTGTCAAACGCCCTGAACATTGATTAGTATCGTTCTCGACCCATCTGGTTGCGTAACTCACTGTACAGTCTCCTGCGTCAGTGGCAGTGACACAGGGCCTTCTTCGCCGGCAGTCTTGCCAGTATTGTTCATAAGAGTCCATCGTCGGCTCGAATGTCGAGGAAGATTTTGTCGTGACGTATCTGTGTCATGTGTTGTGATCTGCCGCAAGCCGGCAATTTTGACAGCAAGCCATTTCATGCTGGTATACAAAAGACAGAGGGACGAGATGGAATCTCGGTCCTGGATGATGTCGCCTGAATCTAGTGGCGATTCGTCTGTAAGCTCCATCAATAGATGAATCTCCTTTTCGGCTAACTCCCAGTCCATCTCTTCTGACATAAATAGTTTCTTCATTGTTTCTTGAATTTCTCCCTGATCCAGAGAGAAGCGTGCTGATGACCTTAGGTTGTCATTGCTGATCTCTGTAGCTTGGTCCTGTGCTTTGACAACAAGCGTTTTGAACCAACTGAAGCAGCGATCGTAGTACCGCATCATTTGAGTGACAATCAACGAGCTGAGTGCCTGGTCTGGTGGGATTGTTCCCAGCATGCGACAGAATGCCGTCACGACTTCAAAAAAGGCCGTCGTTCCCCGGAACACAGGTCGACGTGCCACTTGGCTCCAGGCCGGGTCTTGTGTGAATGCATCTGCCTCTCCAAAAACGGTGTCGCTCAGTTTGGCGAGAGTCTCGTCCAACTGCGGCTGGAAAACATTGACCAAGAAATTGTCTAGAAATGTTGTCAAAGTGCTTGCCGCCAGGTCTGAACCAGGAGGTACGATATTCTTGAGGCGCTGCAAGAAAACCAACGTCGGTGGTAGTAGCAAGCTCATGTTGAAGACACTAGGTTCCACCAGAGATTTGTACGAGCCTGTTGTTTGATGGCTGTTTCCAAAAGCACCGTCACCGCCTCCTCCTCTTCTTCCTCCATCTTGTGCATTCCGCCCTTTTCTATCTTGCTTCCTCGATCCTAGTCCAGGGACAGCATCCTGAATGATGTTGTCCAGTGCGTCATATTCAGTGGTCATTTCCACAGATTTAGTGTTGGCCTCTGAAAACTTGAAAAGGTGCTCTCGTACGTCTTTCTTGCCGTGAAGAGTATCGCCTGGATTTGGCGAGTCAAACTGATAGACGTCTGCATCTGTCGTGACATAATTGTGTAGCAAGGATCTAATCTCGTTCTGATAAAGATTCCAGAGCTCTTTGAAGCTCCCAAGGAGAGCGCTGTTATTACCGGCGCCTTCTCGTCGAATAAGAACCTTGATAGACTCATGGAATACACGATGGCCTTCTCCGATTGCTTCAAATTTGCCATATAATGACCACAAAAGATCATAGATGACATCTGCTCGCATCTGTGTTTCACGTGTTCCATAGACATGAAGACCATCACCCCTGACTGACCCTCCCCGTAAAGAGCTGGGATGCCTTTGATCCACTTCGTTGATGGTCTCGTTGACGATTGTGAAAAGTTCAACCGGAAGTCGTTGCTTAAGAGTTTCCACGGCATTTTGTAATCGTCCAAGTCTGTTCAAAGATTCCACCAACAGCCCAACGTAGTAGAATGTATCGGCTTCTGGGTTCTTCATTGGGTCCTCCCTGACTGTCTTGTCGACGTCAATGGCGTCGAGAATGATATGGAATGCAGCAATGGGCTTGATATCACTATAACCTTCTGTGACGGCGCCTTGAGTTTTAGCCAAGCTCTGCCATCTTTCTTGACAGTATGGTGATTTGAGATAGAGATGCTCATGTAGTTCTTCCACCAGAATATCCATCAGAGCAGTTTCTTGGTTCGCAAGGTAGCTCCTGAGATCAGTGAGAGCACCGATATCATCCAGCTCAGGTTTTCGTAATTTTCGCAGAGCGTTCTGAAGCACTTCCACAGCTGTCAAGAACCGCTTCTCAGATATTCTTGCTTCCAGCTGATCTGGTACTGCTCGGAGATCGTCCAGCTCATTAAGAGTTTGCACAAGGGCGTCAAATTCTTGTGATGATTTGGAAAGCTTTTTCAGCTCGGGATCCGTTGCGCAAAGACTTGTTTTGGAACTTGCAAGCGATTCCTTCAGAGCTCGTACTCGCTTTTGCGACTGCTGGATGCTGCTTTGAATCTTGTGAAATGTACCGATAGAACTATTGAAGCCCTGATGGTGTTCGTGGACAATACCCTTAAGGGACTCTTGCAGGTAATTATGCGACTGCTGAAATTGGGCATATTCGTGGGCGCGGCCTACGGAGCTCCTGTCGAGAAGCTGCAGCGCAAGTTGAACGGGGACGCAGTCGTCTTGACACATTGCAGGCCATTCTTTTTTGATGTGATCTATAACCTCGGTGATTTGTCGCGCAGCGTGAGTGTCTGCTGCTTGTGGTGGAGCTTGCACTTGTGGTATACGTGATCTGGAGGACATCTGTCGAAGACTGGGCGGTGGTCGGGGCTGCTGGGTGGAAGGTGGTGTGACATATCGATCGCCTCCATAGCCTTCTTGATACCCGGATCTGTAGTCATCGTTGGAACGGCCAAAGTTACCATAGCCGTTGCCCTCACGGTGAGGTCGGTCGTATCGATTCGACATAATGAGGCTGAGGTTGGGAGATGGTGGGACGATTACGAGAAACGGACTGCCGCGAAGTGCATCGTCGCCGCGGAAAGAACGAGAGATGGGGCCAAGTTAGATGTGAGTATTAAATGTTCGTGAATGTTCTTGAATCTGTAAGTGACAGCTGAAGTTGCGGTTGCTACTATGGAAGCTGGGTGTCGAGGGGTTGGAGTTGTGGTTCACCTTGCGACGCACTAGGTGGGTACGTACTGCATCTTGACAAGAGCTTCAATTTGGCACACAGAGCCCTGCCCGTAGGCTCCTACACCTAACCAGCCACCATATGATATGAGTCTTCAGCGTCCTGTTTTTAACCACAACATTATTGATGTAAGACGCTGCCTTCATTTAAGTTGTTTCGCGGTTAAATGTGTTATGGAGTCGAAGGCTACTTATACTTGCGTTGATTGAGCAACCAAGTGGTGCAACTGTTGATAGTATTTGGCTTTATCCACGCGGAGAAGAGTTATATGAACAAAAGTATTGTAAATGGTAGCTATAGAAAATATCAAACAATTATAGTGAGTGGCAAGACTCACAAACGAAGAAGTCCAAATAATGGTATCGAATTATGTTCCTTCACTCTGTTCCACCATCAGCCATCTTCTATCTT
>JABCJY010001071.1:0-11666 GCA_013184415.1 Fusarium concolor
GGTATATATATATATATATCTTATGTTTAGTAAAAGTAAAAGTAATATTAATTTATTTACATGTTTATACTAAAGCTCTCTACAGGGTCCAGTTCGACTTTTTCTCCGCGTGCCTTTCATTGTCTTGTTACAAAGATGAGTTCAAAGTCTGGAATGTCTTGCAGACCTCTTCCAGAACTTGCTTAACTTTGTCTTTTTGGAACAGCCGTGCCTTCGCAATAACAGTAACCTTAAGATTAATTCCATCAGGCTCAACCTCTCCTGCAATGGCCAAGTCGTAAAGTGGCTCATCCTTGCGAAGCTCGACATGCTTTGCCAAGACACCCATCTCAACCCGTTGCTGTCCTACTTCACTCTCTGGATGGTACTCGAAGTTGTGATATGTAACACAAGTAGAGTAATTGGTGGTTTCTTGCGGCCAATCGGTGCAATTGCGCTTGAGCTCTTCAAACCCAAGAGTCTCAAAAGGTAAACTCCGGAGATATTGGTCTTGCATTTCGCGAAGCAATTGCTGTTGGTTTACCTCCGCAGGTATGCGAGCACGGACTGGTACTGCATTCGTACAAGGCCCGATGATATCTTGCCAAACAACTGGCAAGCCTTGCCGCCCAGAAACAATGCGACCGAAAACAACGTCGTTTGAACCTGAATCTTTGGCCATGACTAGAGCACAAGCTGTGTTGAAGACTGCCGCTTGTGTAGCAACACTACTTCGAATAGCTTGAAGTGGAACACTGACGACCTCTGACAAATGGACAGCCTTGGAATCTGGGATTTCTTGCTGACCACTGCGGATGCTGGGATCACTCAGGACTGTCATGGGCGAGTTCTGAATAACTTCACGCCAGAACTCGTAGCCATCTCTACGGCTAGTGACAGTGTATTGCATATACCTCGCGAATTGGGTCGGCGGCGGAAGAACTCTACCATTGTAGAGAATATGAAGACCACGTACCATGTAGTCGAAACTCAAGCCGTCATACAACGCGTGGGATAGCCTCAGTATAACTCGCACTGATGATGCAGTCTTCATTATGGCAATCTTTATCAAGGGGTGGCCCAGCCGGACTGGGTCTTGCGCATGCTCATCCAAGTAATCGCTTGTCGCCGTGTTGACATTCTGTTCAGTCTCAATTGTCTCGATATCCATATCAAGGTGCTCTAAGGCTACTTGGTAGAGCTCACCCGCAACTTCCAGGAAGACTGTCCTGAAGATATCGAGCTTCTGGACCCAAAGCTTGCAAGCGTTGATTAGGGTAGCAGAGTCTGAATCACGCGGGAAGTCTATGTAGAATGGTACAAGCTTTCGTGGGTACCCAGTTGTGGGATCGAAAAGGAATGCTTTCTGCATCTGCGTAGACGGGTAGACGTCCTGAATTGTTCCGTAGCTGGACTCGAGTTGCGGGCGGATTTCGCGTTGAACGAAGTCTTGTGGATCTTGCAGGTCAAGAAGCTGGAATGCAGCATAGTCAGCTGACTGTATGTCATGGTTTGCCGAGTCACTGTTCTGAGATCGAGCCTTTTCCATCTTTTTCGCGAGTTGGAAAAGAACAGGTTCATCAAAGATATCTTTGACCAAGATGGTGGTGTTCAGTCTATGGCCAATTCTCACAGCCAGCTTGGTAGCCATCAGCGAATGCCCACCGAGATCGAAGAAGTTGTCAGTGATTCCCACTTGTATGCCTAGCACTTTGGCAAACTCTTCACATAACATCTTTTCAGTCTCGGTACGCGGGGCCACTCGTGATGACCATGCCTGCTTGTCCTGTCCATCGGCGATAGGGTTCTGTAAAGCGAGGCCTTGACGGACGATGGCCGCAAGATCGGCGAAAACTGGGTGATCGAATACGTCCTTGACAGTGACGCGGACCTTGAGTCTGTTGTCGATTCGCGAGATGAGTTTCGTAGCCAGGAGGGAGTGTCCGCCGAGCTTAAAGAAGTGATCACCAATCTCGACCTTCATTCCAAAGACCTCAGTCGCTTCCTCACAAAGAATTATCTCAATGTCACTGATAGGGAACTCTGGCACTGGTGCTGCCGCTTGAGCCTTTGGTAGGGTTCGAGCCCTTCGTGCAAGTTCCTTCCGGTCGACCTTTCCATTGGCATTTAGAGGCATCATATCCAGCACAACTATGCTGGAAGGAATCATGTACGATGGAAGCAAAGACTGGAGCCTCTCACGGACCTGGAGCGCGGCACGACGTCTCTGCAATCGCTGGAGTGGTCGATTGGCGAGAGTTGACGACGATCGAAGCTGATTGTCGTTGGGGAATCGAATCAGCGTACGGCTACCCATTTGAGAGGAAGGGAAATGGTGGAAGACGGCATCCAGCGCACCGCTCTGTGACCACTGACGTGCCGCACTCACTTCTAAACGGAACCCGGCTTCCTTCGCAAGCTGGAAAAGCTCAGGAACAGAGAGTGATGAACGGCTTTCAGCTTCGGAGCGGACTGCTGAGATCCAGGCTGCACCATCCAGTGTCTTCTGCGTCTCATCCTTACTCTCATTATCAAGAGACTCAACAATGTGTCGCTCAAAGGCGGTCTTGTCGTAAGGGATGTTGCTCACGGCCACAGTTGTAGCATCTTTCGAGAGCCGCAGGTGGTCTAGAAGAGCATATTTGTTCATGTGAGAAGACTCAAAGTCGATCCACTGATCCTTCTCAATTGCATACACAGGCTGTGTGGATTCGCCCGAATCATCGTGCAGGTGTATGACAGCTGCATAGCGGTATGCGCTAAGCTCGTTCGTGGCTTTCATGTTCTTTGGAATAATCTCGACATGCTTGATCAAGTCTGGAAGCCGGTCTTGCAGCGTAGTGAAGAAGGCTGGCTCAACTAGAAACTCTTCCTCCCGTTCCTCGAGCTCTGCAATCTTTTGCCGGACATTGTTCTTAGTTGCATTCTTGCCTAGAGTATGTAGAGCTCTGGCAGCCAGGAAATGTCTGTTGATGGCGTGAGATCGAATATCGCCGAGGAAAATTCGTTTGACACCAGGCATCCGGATCAGAGTATCCACAACTTCCGCTAAGTACTCAGGTGTAGGGAAGTACTGAACAACAGAGTTGAACACCACGAGGTCTGGGTGCAATCCAGTGAGTTTGTTGATATCTGTAGCTGTACCAACGTGAACCTTGGCCTTTTGTGCATACGCTGGGATGGACTCGATCGCCTTGTTCACAAAGTTGGTCGCCGACTTAGATGGTTCAAGACCAACGTAACTCTCTAGCCCGGGATTGAGGTTGAACAATATCATCCCGCTGCCGGTTCCAATTTCGAGCACATGTTTTGGTACCTGACCGTCATGGAGTGTCTCTATGGTGTCGTCAAGCCACTCTTGCATCTCTGCCTTGTCGATCTCGCTTCCGTCGTACATGGATGTCCAACCCTTGAAATCGTTTCCAATCGCCGATTGGTCAACGGCGGTGCTGATATCGGAATACATGCCGCTCTCAAAATGGTCTTGCCATCCCTCAACTTGGTTGCCTGTCTCTTCTTGCTCGACAGAGTGGTCGTCATCTGCGACAACAAACCCAATCATCTCTGGTTGTTGTCCTTCATCCTCGCGGAGCACGACAGCAGCATCACGTACTGACTGGTGGCTGAGAATAGCAGCCTCCACCTCGCCTGCCTCGATACGGTTGCCTCGGAGCTTAAATTGGGTATCCATACGCCCAAAGAACTCGATAAGACCATCGCCAATTCTGGCACGCACCCGGTCTCCTGTCCGGTATGCCCTCACAATCTCGCCGTCAAGGTTGATGTTGACGAAGCGGTTCTTGTCAAGTTTTGGGTCGCTATAACCACGAGCAACACCCTCTCCAGTGACAACAAGCTCTCCCATGACGCCGACACCTACAAGCTTCTGGTTGGGATCCATGACACAGGCTCCAGAGTTGTTGATGGGTCGTCCAAGAGGGACTCCATTGTGGAATGATTCGTCTGTAGTAGCAGTGTACAGAGTACTGAAAACTCCATTTTCGGTTGGGCCATATGCGTTGAGGACTTGACCTCGGGTAAGAGCTAGCGCCTCGACCGCATCCTGACCGTCAAATCTGTCTCCAGCAGCGATGAGAATATCAAGGTTTTTCAGGGCCTCGCGAGCGTCAGTTAGATATAACTTGAGCAACGCTGGCGCCATCATGGCAACATTAATTTGTTCTTGGGCAAACACAGCCTCAAGCGCCTTGCCATCCAGAACAGTCATGTAGTCAATACAGACCACGGTTCCGCCGTTCAGAAGCATATTCCAGATCTCATACGTAGCGCCATCAAAGGCAGCATTGAACATATGAGCCATCCTAGCTGGCGAAGGGAAGTTTGGAATAATGTCACTCTTGGCAAGACGTAAAATAGCACGATGCTCAGTCATAACGCCTTTGGGCTTGCCAGTTGACCCAGATGTAAACAGCACATATGCAAGGCTTGTCGCGGAGGGAATCTCCAAGTCTTCATGACTGTTTACACCATTCATATTGCCACCTTCCAATGCGTCGGTGAAACGTACCAGCTCCAGGTCCGGTAGCTGGAACTCAGGGGCAGTGACCCCAGAACCCAACAGGACTATAGTGTGTCCCGACACCGCTGACAGAATATCCTTCATGCGAGCAACAGGGGCCCTCACATCAAATGGGAGATACGCCAAGTTCGCTTTCAAGATGCCAAGAAAGGCAACAACAGTCTCGCATGACCTTGGTGCCAGAACTCCAACCAGTGTCTCGGGCGCCAAGTTCCGTCGGCGAAGCCATGAAGCGAGCAGATCAGACTGACGGTCCAGTTCTGCATATGTCAGGCGTGATGAAGAGTCTACGACGGCAAGGGAGTCAGGACAAGCATCGGCCTGGGCACGCCATACATCAACCAAACTCGAATCTCGTGGGTAATCGGCCTGCTTGATCTTGAGTGTACCCATCCTCCGAAGTTCCTCTACTCCATCGGTAAGTGGGAGAACAGAGATAGAGGTCTGGGGCTGATCAAGACCATGACGAAGGATCTGGAAAAACACGCTGACCACATTCTGAATGGTTTCGGGCTTGAACAGATCCGTCGCAAAGTTGCAGCTACCTTTAAGCCCGCCAGCCTCTTGGAACAAGTGAAACTCAATATCGAACCTAGTATAGGCCTTGCTTGAGATAGGTTCAGACTCGATGCCTTGCAGCTCGAACTTTCCAAGCCCCTTTTGTGAATGAACAGCAAACATGAGCTGCGCCAATGGGGTTCGTGACAGATCTCTTGATCCAGGTTGCAGTGCGGATACGACCCGCTCAAAAGGGACATCTTCGTGCTCAAAGGCAGCCGCCATTGTTGATCTGACCTGATGCACCAGGTTCTCGAATGTGTCGCCATTATCAACAGCGATTCGCATACATTGAGTATTGACAAAGAAACCGATCATGTTCTCCAACTCCCACCGATTGCGGTTTGACATGGGCATGCCAATGACAGCATCGTCAGCTCCAGTGAGGCGATAGTGCGCCGCACGGAAAGCCGCCAGAAGCACAGAAAATGATGTCGCTCTGTGCTTATTGCAAAAGTCTCGTAGCTTCTGGTATAGCTCACCATCGATAGTGACTGGCACGACACCTGCTTCACCAGATAGGAGAGCTGGTCTAGGGTAATCGGTTGGGATCTTGGCTGGCGAGGAATCTGCGAGTTGTTTCTTCCAGTATTCGAGCTGCTTCTCATGCTCAACCGCCTGAGCGTCCTGTTTTTGCCATATAGAGAAGTCGCTGTACTGTATGGGAAGTGGGTTGACTACTGATAGGGGATCTTGAGCCTGCAGAGCAGCCGCGTAGAGTTGGCCCAGTTCCCGTCGTAGAACGTCGATGGACCATCCATCTGAGATAATATGATGCATGACGATAGAGAGGACGTGATCGTCCTCACCCAAGCGGATCAGTGATGCTCTCCATCCAGCCTCAGATGCCAGATCAAATGGAGTGGTCTCCACCTGGTATAGCACCTCTGAGTAACCGTTTTGCTCGGCGTCTGGCACATCAATCACCTTCAGCCCTTTGGAGAGTTTCTTGTGAATAATCTGTACTCCCACACCGTCCTGATTCTCAAAGGTAGTCCGCAAGGTCTCGTGCCGTTGTTCTAGGGCTAGCAGAGCGCGGGTCAGCGCGTCGATGTCTACCGGCCCTCGCATGCGGACGGCGTAAGGTATTAGATACCATGAAGCACCCTCTTCCAGCTGGTCCAAGAACCATAGTCGGTTCTGGGCATATGACTGCTCAATGGGGCCGTCATGAGTTGCCTTGGGAATGGGGGTATAGGATTCCGAGGTATCGTTCATCGAGGCACCGCCCATGAGAGCTATGAGGCCAGCAAGCGTGGGGTTTTGATAGATATCAGAAACCTTAAGCTCCATCTTGGCTGACTTCGCCATGTTGACCATTTTAATGGCGGCGATTGAATCTCCACCAAGCTCGAAGAAGCTTGCTCCAATGTTGGCAGAGTCCGGTTCAAGACTCAAGCTTCGGGTCCAAATCTCCTTTACTTTCGCATCTATATCAGTTGCCGATGAACTGGACTCTGGATTCGGATGGGAGGCTATTGTTTGAGCATGAGCACTCAAAAGCTTGCTACCCATGATTCGAAGCTTTCTTCGATCAACTTTGCCGGTGGCAGTACGGGGAAGGTCATTCATGAAAATGTAGAAAGATGGAATGGAATGTCGAGGAAGAACTTGCTCCAGTTTCGAGTTGATTTTCCTGCTAGCCTGTTGATCCAAGATGTGGACATCTTGCTCAGACTTGGAGGAGTCAATCAAGAAAGCGGTCAGGCTTACACTACTGGATGAATCTGACTTCTTCACAGCTTCGACCACGATAGTCATGTCATCGGGCATCTGTTGTCTGAGACAGGTTTCAACTGCGCCCAGCTCAACACGCTGTCCTCTGATTTTGACCTGCGAGTCCATGCGGCCCAGACAAACAATTGTACCATCGGAAGCGTAACGTGCAAGATCTCCTGTTTTGTAGATCTTGATTCCGTCAGGCAACTGCTTTGACGGATACCAAGTTGGGGCTATCACAATGAACGGTGACTTATCCGGTAGTGGAGCAACGATGTAATCGCGTGCTATGCCTGGACTTTCGATAACCAGCTCTCCAATGGCACCAATGGGGGCAAGGCGGTTGGAATCATTGGGGTCAATGATCCAAGAATGTGCACCTACTGCCCGACCGATGTTGTTCGGCTCAGAGGAGTATGGGTTGATTTTGGAAACAAAGCAAATAGAAGAACTCTCACTCTGTCCATAACCGTCCAAGAGCTGCCGGACTCGAGGTGCCCAGGTCTCGTTGACTGATGCTGACATCTGCTCTCCGACAAGGACCAAGGTCTGAAGTCCAGGGACTGATTCAGGTGGAAATGTTGATATATAAGACGGCGTAACCATGGCCCAGTTGACTTTGCACCGGTTGATGAAGTCGGGGACATTATTCATGCGGTCATCATCGGAAGGGATACAGACACATCCGCCGTGAATCAGAGTCGTCATGATTTCCAGAAGACACGCACCAAAGGCATGGGAGCCAAATTGAAGAGCGCGGGTGTCGTTATTGATGCCCAGTGCAGGGCCAAACTTGATAGCACAAGACGAAAATGCTTGATGTTCAATCATGATTCCCTTTGGAACACCCGTGCTTCCAGAAGTGAAAATAACATATGCCAAGTCCTGTGGCTTTGCTGTGAACTCTTCATCATTGGTCTGTGTCAATGATTGAATAAGGTCATCATCGACTATAATGCACCGGCCAACGAGATCCTGTACGGTGCTGGAGTGGAGCTTGGAGGTAAGGGCGATCTTGGCGGCGGTTTGCTCGACTACCTGGGACGTCCTGGCTGGGGGATCGCTTGGGTCGATAAGTGTGAACGCATGGCCGGCTTTAAGCACGGCTAGCATAGACGCGACGACCCATTTGGACTTCTCGAAGTAGATTGGTAGGATCGCCTGCTTTTCGCTGCCCAAGTCAGTCGACTTGATATGTTGAGCCAGTCGCGAGGAGACATTGTCCAACTCGGCATAAGTCCATTCTCCATCCCACGAGACGACAGCAGGTTTTGTTGGGGAATCAGCAGCCCACTTCAACATCTCTCTGTGGAGTAGGGTCTCTTGTGCCTGTATAGGCTCCGAATTCCAGCTCTCAATCTCTGCTCGGTCTTCACTCGTCACCAGGTCGATCTTTCCTACACAAGGCAATTCATTTGTCGAGCGCTGCAATTGCTCGATCAAGTATCCCAGCTGTCCGAGGAATCGAGCTATCTGATGGGAGTCGATGACACTGTGGTCGTATCTTGCGACCAATTTTGCGCCTTCGCTGTCCAGCTGACAACTGAGAAGGAGGGCGCGATTGGTGCAGGGAATAAAGTTTTCTGATTCTTCAGTCTTTTGAAGGATCTCCCAAGTGGTGGCTCTCTCACTGTCACTATCGGTAACCAGCAGGACGGTTTGGAATCCACAAGCGGCAGATCCATCATCTCCAGTGCTGCTAATACTGCGGAGACCAGCATGTGCGTACTGACGCATGGTATGATCGTGGGCATCGATCGCCCCCATGACATCCAACAAAGACTGGTCAGAGGCGCAGCTTACACGTATAGGCACTACGGTGCGTGTTGGACCATCCATCATCAGTTGATGTTCTTCAAGCATGGGAGCTTGATTGGTCACTACACCAAAAAGTGCCTCTGAAGAGTGTGTATAGCGCGACAGCAGAATTGCGAGGGCTGTTCTACATACAGTAGTGCTAGACCACTTCCTCTCAATCGAGGATGAGTATGAGATGTGATGTTCTGCCTGCGCATCTGGAGATGGCATGATCAAGTGGGAAGACAAGTGTGGGAATGCAGAAGCATCCAGGCCGTTGAAATGGTCTTGCCAAAACTGAGTCGCGCGTTCCATGTCTGCGGCTTGAGGGAGCTGTGGCATTTTGGATGGGTTTGGATTTGGGTCTTCCTCGGGGGTAGCTTGGGAAGAGTCTGGTGTCTCAAGCTGGCGGGGGTGTTCATCATGTGCGTCCTTGTATGCTTTGAGGACTCGACCAAGGACGCGTTCTTGAAAGTTAATGTCCACTAGTGCATGGCTGAATGTCCAGATGAGAAGTCGTTCCTTTGTGTCAAGGTTGTCGAGAAGAACAAAGCGATTGCAACGCGGTCCAGCCATGGCAGCCGCTGCTTCATCTTGTATGACAGCCTCCTTCAGGTCGGGGGATGTCCAGTACATCCACGAGAAAACAAAGCTCTCTTTCAAGACGACCTGGAAGACATCGCCGGTTTTTGACGCATATGTACAGGTCCGCAAGGATGGAGTCTGGTGCACAGTCTCTTTCCAAGCAGCGGCCAAACGTGTGGCGTCAACATCTTGAGGGATCTCAAAGACAGTGTGACCAACAGCACGTTGCCCATCTTTGGCAGCGCAATCCATAACGTCGCGCTGGAATGGTGTCCCTGGCAAGATGTTCTCGATCCTATCTTGGCCTAAGCCAAAGAATCGAGTCATTTGCTCGCAAAGACTGTTGGAGCGACCAACTGCGTCGAAGAGTGACGTAGTTGGGACATGTTGCCCCTCATTTGAGTTATTGGTGGATGTCATCTCAGACAGACAAAGGTAGGTGTTGATAGTTAAAGTTGGTGAAGATGGGAGGAAGAACTGATGGTATAAGTGACTGACTGGTAGCTGAAACACCTCTAGAAAACACTCTCAATGACGGTCTTTCTCTTCTTTATAGAAAGGTTAGAGCAACTCAACGAAATGCATATATGCGGCCACTGATACACGGATAAAGTGTTTTGGCTTAGTCAATCTTACATCCTACGTCTATTAGTCCAACATGTTGAGTACATGGCAAAGGATATGTACCCCCACCAGGTATCGCGCTGCTAGCGTGCAATAGCCCCAGTTTTGCAGCGGGCCACAGCAAGAGAAACACAACAAGATTCCTTCCTTACTTACAAAATCTCATGAGGAAGCTTTTCCCTGCAGCAATACCTCTGTTCAGGTACAGAGTACTCCATCCCACATGTGATGCTATTCAATCTTTCAGTATATGCTACGTGATCCTGATCCTTCGGCCATAGTTCATCCGCACTTTCTAGATCCATGCAAAAGGATGTGCCATGTCGTTTAGATCATGCATGCAACTCACGGTCTCTTTTGAGTATGTTTCCCGTATATCGTCAGCGGCTGTTACACTTATGCAATGGGACGTGCCGTTACTACCGTGTCAATAGAATCCTCTACGTAATACATACACCCTTCAGAGTATGTCGCACGTTATCCAATCGCTCGGTTATGTGTCCGTATTATAGATTTACAACTACCTTCTGCTTATGGAAAGCGACATTCCATCTCACCAAGGTCTTACATGCAAGGCATGCTACGTTCTGAGTCTATCGCGCGTTATCTAGTTGCTCGGCTATGCTTCTTCGGCATAGATTCGTAACTACCTTCTTATTATGGGAACCGACAGTCTGTCTCGCCAAAACCTTATATGCAAGGGATGTTACATTCTAGTAAATGCCGCGTCCAACTGGCCGCTTAGCTCTGACATTGCAGGAGAGACTGTTATTTACTTGAATTGACGTGCTCATTTCAGCCCCATTCTGCAGGTCTCAGTGAGACGGAGGCGACCGATATGATGTCGAGTTTTTCTGAGTCGTCATGAGACAAGTCCATGTCCGACCGCAACTAACGGACCATATCTAATCGCACCCAATCAGACTTGAAGATTCTAGCACAGGATATGAGAATGGCCTCTTGCTCACAATAAACTCAAACTTCCTGACATATGTGTCCTCAGACCTCGTAAGATTAGTGGAGTAGTAACTCTCCACACACACCAGATCTTTCGCCTTTTACCTCGATACGCTCGTCTCCTGCCCAATATGCGTATCTTGGCGTATTCCTTCAGCTGCTGCGGCTATACTAGATCGAGATGTCAAGCAGTGGATAGTTAGTAATGGTACGTACTGAATCGACTCTAACGCAAGATACTCTAGGATGTCGCATTCTGACAACATCCTAAGAGATGACAGAAATGGATTTGTTTACTCTGCTCCGTCTGTCACTCTGCGTCGCCACCCAATCAGGTTAGTCTCACAAACATAAAGATCCACCACCCTTACGGCGCTTACAGAGATGGCATCTCCATCAGCTAGGGTTCATTGACGTGGCCAGTGTGGCTGAGTCACGGCATAACCTCAAGTTTACCAGCAGCTAAAGATCCCACCCGCTGCTGCAGTAAGGCGTGGTTGCAGGGGCCGAGTTCATCACGCCAGTCCAGGGTAAGAGAACCGAATGTGAAGAATGTGTATTAGACTCATTTCGGAAATAAGCGGGATCGTCCCGTCCGCCCGCGGCAAAGTGGAGATAGAGTAAGCACTAGGAATGTGGTGTGAATCAAGCAGAATAAACTAACTCCCGGGGTAAGCACGATAGAGATCCGGCCGGCAGTTGGAAACAAGCTAAATCCTACGAAAATAACAGCTGAAATAAATATTACAGTGCAACAAGATTAAACAAAAAGGAAGTTTTTATATGTTAGGTTATAGCCAGAAATACAAAGCTATAAATAGAACATTAATCTAATTAATCTATATAAAACTTTAATAAAAGTTAACTCCTGAATAGTCTGGTTGCATCTGTCGACCCTAGAGCTTTA
>JABCJY010001072.1:0-41288 GCA_013184415.1 Fusarium concolor
GGCCAGGGGACCACCAGCAAGTCAAACACCGCAACGTTGGTTGTCCCAGCATCCGCCTCATGTTGTATCATATGTCTCATGAGATGGGCTCAGAAACATATGAGCAATTGGCAATCATTGACCGTCGAGCAAGAGATAGGTCGAAAAGCCTCTGACTTTTATGAGGTTCATCAAAGGAAACGACGAAGCAATAACTACTTGCTTCCTCTCAGGTTGAGTTGTTTAAGCTCGTTTACCCATGGCTTGCTTTTTAGCTTCATGCGACATCACTCAATCCCTGCCATATCGCTCTCTACCCATTACCCTTCCACTCTCACATGGCCGCTAAGCACGCTCATTGGCTTGTGCTCTGCATCTAACCGCCGAGGTTATCACCAATTACCAGCCTCCGCACCACTACGACAGATGAGTTTATCGATATTTGACCACACCAACCATAACTACGGCCAATCATGAGAGTTCAGAGCTGCTTGCACCCGCTTTAGCACCAAGATGATAGACGTCGGTCTGTGTGACAAGCCGCTGCATCGCATAACTTCACATCCTAGCTTCTCCCCGCCTTTCCACTTCCCATCGAAGCCAATGCCCAGGGCGCTTCGATACCATGAGGTGAATACATGAAGATGGCCCCAAGAAATGGCGTGGCTCGTGGCCCGACGGTCCATATTGACCCCGGTCTCATTGTACATGACTGCATTGCATTGGCCTAGATTTTGATACTATGAGAAGAGGCGCATTTTTGCTTGTCGTGGTTCCTTTCTTGGCCTTTTCTTAAAAGTCTCAGGCTGCCCTCCACTGCAACTTGCAGCCTCCCCTCCCAGTCCCCGGTCCATATCGAAATCTGTGTCTCTTGTAACGTCTCAGAAGACTCCTGAGTATCACCTCGACTGGTCATACAATCTTGCGACTACAATTCCTTCGGGAAGGGAAGAAGCCGTTCTTGGATGAGACAGAATCAGCCTTACAACTACCGCCACCATCGCTCCCGAGGATAACCATACCGAAAATACTATACAATGTCGCGCATTTGCTCGCTACGATTATAGTCCAGACAGTCGAGAGCGTGGATCTGCCAACTAAGTTTCCGCGACATCATCGGCTTCATAATCGTCCCTAAACATATCGCCCGACGCCAACGTCTCAAACCTCTTAGCATCCGCTCTATCCTTATCCACCTCCCTCTCGGCTCAGCCTCAGCCGTGAAGATCGACGACCTTAACGCACTGTCATATTCACCAAGGGTGCCGTCTCTTTCTTGATATCACCGGCCACTCGCCCACTGTTCTCTTTCTCTGACCATTCGCTTCTTTTCTGTCTGCTGGTCTGACAGAGTTACTTTTCGTTTTAATACTTTCGTTGTTTTTCGCTCGTTCCGCGCGCTCTTTTGTACCACTTCGCCGCCGGCCGGCCTGTAATATCACACCAAAAAGGATTCTCGGCAGCAGTGTTGCATACGGATAGACGACGACTTCGACAAGAAAAAAACGAGATTGGTTATTGTCCGCAAGGGAAGAGAAAGGCTTGGAGAACAGGATCACAGCGATTTAATCTGGGCTTGTCAATCACCATGGGAAAACTCATTAAGAATCACTGGGCCCGTCTCATCATCTTGAGCGCCGCAACCTGTAAGTGGTTACCTCTTGGCACCTGAACCTTGATTTACTGACTTTCCCCCCCCAGACCAAATCGTGGCTGCCATCGAGTGCTTCTTCTGGCCCAAAATCTTCTGGGATTTTCTCACGCGCACACTGGATGGCGCAGTAAAACCCGTACCGGCTTTACAGATAATAAATCTACTCCTAGGGTTGGCCATACTTGCCCTCGAATGGCCCCTTAACTTTGTCGCTGGCTCAGCTCTACACCGCTCACTAGAATTCCGACTTGCCATCCTTCCTCTCACGGCACTCAGTGCTGCTCTCATCTACCAAGGCACAAATGCCGCCATATACTACCTCATCGGCATGGTTGTCTACTTCTGGGGTTACAGTGAAGGAGAGGTCAGTTACAACTACAGCAGCTCTTGAGAAGTTCATGCTGGCTAACATATTTTCTAGATGATCTGTGCAAAGCCCTGGACGCTTCCAAATCGTGGACGCAGCGGCGGTATTACTCGTGCATAGCCGTGAGTTGCCACTATGGATGTATAATACATACTTGAAAATACAGAACGAAGCATTGAATGAGTTCTTTACTGAACGCTATTCCTGAGCTTCGAGTTCTACTGAAAAAGACACACTATTACACATATACCCTTTGCGGCGTTTGGCGACTTCATGATATACACGACTACCAGCACTGATTGTTGAACGAGTTATCCTACATCATGGAAATTTCATTTCTAGCATTTCATTTGCATTTGCATGATCAGCGTGGAGGCGTTGGTAGAGGACACCCTGGGGGGGGGGGGAGACATTGGTTGCGTCGTTCTGAGCAACGTCGTGTAATCGGGAGGTGAATGGCTGGGCTGAGGACTCCCGGTGAGAGTAGAGCACCTGCCATAGAGAACCCACCTAATACCACCAAAATATCTTCAAACATGCCATATCTTTCTGTTTGTTCTTCGTTTCCCTGATAGCTGACTTTGCAAGCCATGCCGGAAAGGCGACTTAACCCGGCGGTTTAAAACATGACAGAAACAGCTAATTGTCTTCTAAACGCGTCGAAACCGGATCTGTTTGTGGACTTTGCCAAGTGGTTGTATTGGCTTATGCTCCGAAACACTCCTTGTCTGATACTATTATTTGCGCCAAAAACTGAGCTATAGCCAAGCTACTGAGACCAAAATTGGAGCAGGAGCATGGAATAGTATCATATAGGCGATATAGACAAAATAAAAAGACAAAATTTGTTTCAAAGGCTTTGGAAAAAAAAAAAAAAAAAGGGAAAAAGAAAGCAACTGCGTGATCTGGGAATCGAACCCAAGGTTTTCTTCGAACCTATGTGAGAGGAAAATCAGAATCTCCAAGATTATGGCCAGATTTGGCATTTGTGTGAGACGAAGATCAACAAGGAAGGAATCTTGAATGGCAACGGAGAAATTTTCCACTAAACCGATCAGGCGGTTTCGTTTCATGATGAAGTTTGGGCGTGATTATTAGAGTTTGAGTAGGCCCAAATAGTAGCCCTTCATTAAGAGATTTCTTGCGTCTCTCTAGCAAACAGTCATGTATATGAGGGGAGACTAAGTTGTGGAGAAGATAAATAGCTCCTATCAAGAGGGCGTAACTACGTGACGACAAGGCGCTGCCCCGATTCAACCTATCTGCATCGAGTCTGTTAGAGTACATCATATTCATCACTCTATATGGCAATCAGAACGTAAATATGAATAAACACTGGGGGAAACGGATGTCATGCAATTCGAAAGGCTGGCTGTAATTCATGAGGCGCTATCATAAAAATGCCCATCTCTCAGAGCATTAGATACCAGCTGATCCGACCACCTATTATCATGATCGTGGATTACGCTATTGGCTGGTGACGACTTAATCGACCGTTTCGGATGAATTGTAGTTGTTCACCGTGAGCACCAATTCTCATGACACCAACCCTTCTTTCCTTGCAATTGACCTGGCACGAATCTTGTGAAAACCCCAAACGCCTGCTGCCTAATACCTCGTCTGGCACGCTGATTCTTCTAGTGGGAGATGAGAGGGCCCTTGTTGTCGTTCTTGGGACCTTGGCGCTCGGGGAACTGCATTATTACGTTAGCTATCGTGTTTCGATTGTCTCTAAGGAAAAAGAACCCACCTCAGTGGTTTGTGTGTTGCCCTTCTCAAGAATCTGCTTGATAACATCGTCATCGACAGAGGTACCAAACTCGTTCTCAAGAGCGGCCTTGGATGCAGCATCGAGACTTCCCTGAGCTCCTTGGCTGTTGGTGCGTTAGCTTCTATGTCGTTCACATGAATTTGCATAGTGCCTTGGTGACGAGTCAACGGAAGGGTGGTGACAAGCAGGCGATGCTCAGGCCATGATCATGATCAAAACATCAGGCATGTCACATCACCCCATGCTGCATGAGGTGTAGTAATATGCATGCCCAAGCCATGCACACTTTCATTATCGTAACGACCATGAACGTAAAAAGAAAACGAGGACTAACAAAGAGGGGGTGGCTTGGCTTACTTGTGTGTCAAGAAGATCTTGAAAGAGGAGATGAAGTGAGCCAGAGGAATGCTCTTGTCGGACTTCCACTTCTGGTAGGTCTCAACATCATCAATGAAGATGATGAAGTCGTCGCTGCCCTTGTAGTGGACCTTGGTCTGCTGAGTCTCGCCGCGAGCCATTGTGATGGTGTTTGTGAGAAAGGAAGTGGTAGTTGTGTTGGTGATGAAGAGTAGTCGTGAGACGTTGACTTGAGAGTCGTTAGGTAGTGTTGTTAATGATTGATTATCAAAGTTGTTGTCGAAGGACGAAGCTGAAGATGAAGAGGAGAAAAAAAGAAAGAGAGAGTGGTGCGTTCAAAGCCTTAAAAGGAAGCTCAATGAGAGGAGCAGTGACGAGAAGCTACCTACCTACGTCATAGCCGTGCTCTCCAAGGTGGGCAAGCGGGTTGGTAGGTACCGCTTCGCGGGGCTACAGAGAGAAAATGCCCCACCAGAGCTCGCTATGAGCATGATTACAGCCAATCAAAAAGCATAAATTCTGCTGCTTGCCAGGTTGCGAGTTGCTCGTCTTCCTTTTTACGTTCCTGTATGTATGAATCCACCACGTACGTCACCATATTTTGAGCAAGAGAAAGCAAAAATAGGTAGGTACATGCTGACCGATCGCGTGCTCCCCGCGCCTGCCCGGAGCAATTTTATGTGGAAGGTATTGGCCAAGCTGCGGTGGGTCTCGTGTTGTTCTCCCATCTTCCACGTCAGGTACAAATCATAATGTCTCGTTGCTTTGGCAAGCTTCATTGCTTGAGGTGTGATTGCTGCATTGATTTCTTTGGTATCTATTGACCCATGCTCAGCCTGATGTCTGGTACCTACTTAGAGCCTCTCGTGATTCGAGGTGCGCCAACTCCTAATTATGCAGCATCTTGTAAAACATATTCCATCACGTTCCATGAAGTCAAGGACTTAGTTAGAGTTTGGGGATCAAACAGTCAAAGAATGACAACCATTTCTAGCTTTGAGTGTTAATAGAAACAAACAAGACTACCTAAGGTACATTAGTGTAACGATCGACTAGGTAGTGATGCTATTCATAAAATCCAACGTTCAGTTGTCCATCATCTCTGAACCGATAACTACCCCAACTAAGGTGTATCCAACACCATAGCTGCCTTGCAGCCGCTCATCGAAAGAATCTACGAATTCCGGTACATTTCTTTTCATTTCTTGAGCATTTCCCCTTCACCCATGGAGCATCTTTGCTTTGTACGGCTGCATCATCCCAGAAGGCCATATTCTCTTTTGCAATGGAGTTTGTTTCTGTCGCCCGTGAATTTTGTGAAGATCCTGTTTGAAGCTTGTTTCCAATATACTCTTGTAGAGCCGATGCGTCTCGTGGCTCGCTCTCGAGCTGCTTGTCTGAAAAGATCCCAATCAGATCAAGGGGTTCGAGTTCGGATATCTGTGTAAGTTCAAGCCTCGGAGACCTGGTATCCGATACATGGTCACCCCCCTCACTGAGTTCTTGTGCCTCCGGGAGTGTAAAGCTTTTTGTTGTATAGGAGTGTGAGCCCTCTTCACGACCAACCTTATCGAATATATTAAAGCCGCTATCACTTGAGAAACTGCTCTGTCGGGTTTGGTCTTCGCTCGATTGGTCTTCGATAATTCTGCGTGACAAGCTTCCTGACCTCTTGGTCATGCTGGACACGCTCAACTTCCTCATTACGGTTGATGCCGACCGTCTGATTATCTGCTCATTCCGCGCAATATTTGTCATATTAGAAAGGGGAAGAACATTTTGGCTCCAGACATCTGCGAGAAGTACCTCGAGTCGCGCTCTTTCACTTCGAGATGGTACTAGGACTGGAGTTTTTGCTTTCGCGGATAACAAAGATTGTGAGCGATGAAGCACATTACCCGAGCTGGTACCAGTGCTAGATCTCATGGCACTTGTGTTCTTGAGTATGACATGGCATAGGGATGATTCAGAGCTCCGGGGAGATGTATGGTGCGTTGATAGACTACGTGCAATAGTTCCTGCCACTCTTTAGTAACCCCCATGCTGTTAGTTGAATGATATGAACATACCTGGGCGCCCGAACACAGTACCTAGACTTTGGATGTCGAGGAAAAGAAAGATTTGAAGGCCGGAGGCTCTTGTATCAGGCTCTAGGCCAAGAGGTTGGTGCAGTCGAGTGCGCCATTCGCTTTCCTCCCTTGATGTACAAGCCGTCAAAATCAACTCGTACAATTGGTGATCACTCTCGAATACAAGCTTCCAAGAGAAGGGCGCCAAATGGCACTGCAAGCCTACGAAAAAGTGCATTAGTTCAGGATCTAGCCATAAAGGACATGCCTTACCGCGCCCATTGTCGACGTCTTCAACAGCTGCACTGTGCACATCAATGCAAGCCTGAATTGTATAAATAGGATCAAACTTTCCGCCTGAAGCAAGACAAAGAACGTCTTTGTAGAGCAAACAAATCATGTACTGGCCATCGACGCCCATTGATGACTGCCAGCAGACATGCAAGACTCCGCACAACTGGATGTGCCCGAACGAACGTACTTGATTCTTTAAATTCGCATCGAGTCTCTTGTGAAATCTTAGCAAGTATGGAATAAAACCACGCAGTTAAACATACCCTGTTGGGAAATACGATACGATCTTGCAGTAGCCAAGTCTTTTCAAGGATGCCCTTCATCAATTTGTCCTCAGTTGAGCGATTGATCTCGGCTGTGGCTTCTCGAAGCCTCATTAGTGCAGTTTCAACCTCCATATGAGAATTCGGACAATCAATAACGGGAGTACACCTCAGGAGCTCTGCAAACAGAAGAGGGTATTTGCAAATTCTCTGAATGGGCTGGTGCTAGGTTGTCAGATGGCGAAACAGAAAGAGCCGGGGCAGCATACCTTGATAAGAAGATCACTTATAGTGAGAGATTTCCTCTCATCAGGTGATGGCGAGGACTCCATAGTAACGGCGAAAGCCTCGAGTCCTTTTTGGTGTAATTCCCACTTGGGCAGATTCTCAAGAGCCGAGGTAGCGTCCTTGATCATAACCTCATACTTTGCACCATATTCCTTATACATGAAAAACCGATGCATCTTGTAGTAACAAGTCAGTCAAAGGCCTCCGAAGTTTCAATAATGGGAGTTTACCCTTTTGCTGAAAACCTTAGCCGCCTCGGCTGCCACCTGAGGCTCAGAAAACATTCCGGGCTGCTTTTCGAGCACCTGAAGGCTGGCTTGATCACCTGGAAGTATGTCCAGACTTGACCATCGACGATGTCCGATTTTGCGATTGGAAAGATTGGAGGACACCACGGGATGATCGGCTTGGCTATACTCGGAATCTGGAACTACCCGGTGCAGCTCGCCAAGTAGTTCTTCGTGAAGGCGAAGTATTTGGTCGAGGTTGTGATTGATGGACGAGCGTAGCCGTTCTGGCAAAGTCGGGAGAGCGGCAAGCATGTTGATGTAGGTCTAATTGCTGTCAGTATGCCTAGCAGTGAAGCATGTGGCCCGGCCTACATGAATGAGGAAGCGAATGTCTCCAATGTAACTTTCCTCCGTACTGATGAGCTCCTCAAGGATTTGTCTCCGTCGAAGAGAACGCTGGATTGCGACAATATCAACCTTAACCCTTTCGAACGGAGCACTTTCTTCAGAAAACCGGGGTGCAGATAGAGAAGCTCGACTGCTTCGCTCAGTTCGCGAGCGGCAGTGTGAATGGCAATGATACCGGCGCGAGCGCGAGATAGCACTAGCACTAGCAATGCTGATACTGGCACTTTGAACTGCGGCAATCAAACCAAGAGAGGACCCAGAAGATGATAATCGACGGGTGAGTTTGCGACGAAGTGACCGTTGATATGCCCCACTACACTCGAGGTGTTTCCAACCCGCATCTGGAGGCCATATTTCTTCCTCGTGGTCTTTATGACTAACTCGTTGGTGTAAAGACCTCATCCACCTGGAGAAGGGGCGCCGAGATTTTGGGTTCAGTGAGAGAGGTTCGTTGCAGGGGGGCTCTTTCACAGGGTCGATTTGTATCTGTGGACATGAGGGCCGAGTGTGTGAAGTGATTGTTCCTCCAGAACCTGCGTGCTGCGTGCCGATGCTATTCGAGGTCGTTAAGGTATCGATATCATCAAGGCGTAGGCCATCCAGTCTCGAAGGCAAATTGATGCCATATAATCTGTGTAGACTGTCATGAGAGCCAAATCGTGATATGTAGGGAAAGCCGGCTGTCCAACTGAAATGCCGTGTGTTATGAATGCTACTAGAAACATCGGGCAAGGCTGGAGGGTTCACGAGAGCCATTGTAAAAGGAGAGCGACGAGGTAAAGTTCAAGAAAGTAACAAAGTGCTGGATCCAAGAAAGCCAAACAACACTCCAAAAATCCGACTTCAGATGAGCCGTCGAAGCATGGCTGTGGTGTGAATGATGAGAGAAACGTCATGAGAAAAGGCCGAGCTTTGAAGCAGAGTCCAGAAGAGCAAAGCTCGTCAAAGACGGCCCCAGAAACTGGCAGGAGGTAATGATATCTATGACTACCTACCTCAGGCAGGTATACAGTATCCCAGGACACTCTTTCCTAGTGGCGTATTAGATGGGCCTGGCAGGAGTAACGGACGGCCACGGCGATCGTATTCACTGAGCATTTTGTCCGACACTGAACAGAAGGATTGATCAAACTTTACAGAGAGGCCATCTTGCATGGCCATCTCGGCTCAACTGAAACTCAACACTAATCATACTAGATTATGGGATCGCACAGCCGGCGACGATAAACCAAAGTAACACGGCTGAGAAGTGGTGATACAAAGAGGCGCCTGCAGTTGAATCAAAAGTCGGAGGTACCCCTTAACTCCAAGGTTGTACTCTATGGTATAAGACTGGCCAACGCCTACAAAGCCTCATTGGTGCGAGACGAATCTGGAAGTACTAGGATGGCAATATTATTGCTTGAGTCTAGGAGTTATAGTGTAGAAAGAGAAAAGAGTATCGAAGGCCTTCTCATGCGTGCAACTGTCCAAACTGAATACATTATCGATTATAGGAAGAGTTGAGGATTAAGTTAACCTCTTGTAGTTGGCCCATGATGTGCGGGACGATATTCGAAGTTCAAGGCTGGCTGTAAATTCAGTAGTACTATTGACGGCAAAAGCCGAGGCAACGATGTGAATTGACAAAGTTCCCCTAATGTGGCTGCCGGAGGCTTGCAGATCAGCGACGTTCTTAGGAATATAAAAGGCTGGGGAGGTTAGAGAGATTTGAAACTGGGGATATGATTGTGTAACCATCATTCCATGGCACGCTGAAGTGCCAATAAGGTTGAGCAACCAAGTTTCTTGCCGTGGCTTCAAATAAGAGCAACAAATGATATCTCCAACATGGTGCGCGTAACCTTCCATCGTTGTTATTGAAACACAACCGTGTATTATATCGTTTCTACTTATGATGGAAAAATCTGTCAGTTGATCATGATACCGAATCCTTGCCCGGCAACGCATTTGTTATTGGTATGAATGTCGTCGGGAGAACAACGTCCTTTCGAAATATTGGAGTAACCCAGAAATATGATGGAAAGAAGCGTATTGTGATGCAATCTGCTCGAGTTCATGACTGAGGCTATCATGACCACCAACTTTTCTTAGCCAAGCCAAATTTAAGTCAGTCGGGTATACCGAGCGGGGATTGAAGGGCTTTGACTTGAAAAGCTGACGAGTATCGCATATCTTCGTGGATAGTCTCCACTGACTTTCTCACTTGCCCATCGTTATCTTCAACTTCAATTGGTGAGAGCGGCTTATTCGGCAATCGCCAACTTGGCATATATGCTCGGCAAGTCAAGAGCCAAGTTGTATCCTCTCATGATGTAAGGTATAAGCTAACTGGCTCGGCATCGTGGCGGTGCAGGCAGAGCTAGGCCAAAGAAAGACAAAATCAAGCTGGGGGTTCCAGGCGTCTTGAACCGGGTTTCAGGGACTGGTGCCTGGTTTTCAGGGGGGTTTACAGTGGTTCTCCCAGATTGTGGGGATGCGCTACTGGGGCGCTAGAAGACAGGAGAGACATGCCGACTGCCCGAGATGGAAACGAACACGTTTAACTTTTTGACGACGACTCGACTCGATTCGACTTGAGTAAAGCGGGCAAGGTTGATGGTCTCGCGACTCAGATCTTGTCTTGTATTAGTTCGCTGAAGCAGGTTTCATTGCAAATTCCACCATTAGTAAGAGCAAAATCTGTACTACAAGGTTGAAGGTTGCCACGTGCGTGGGTCTTTTCATCGCCTTGCCTTTCCCGTCTTGACAAATCTACCTTTATTGTCACTGATGACAGACCTGTCTTCTATCTTTCTTTCTTACTTTTCCCATTAGGTTCTATTGTCGTTCCCGTTCTGAAGTCTGCATTCTTCCTTTCCTTCCTTGAAGGTGTCTCGAGGGCCTTTCTCTCTTTTGTCGCAAACCGTTTTGTCGTCAACTTCTCCGCATACGAACTTCGTTCAGCATCGTCTTGAGCGCTCGCCTCGCGCATTGCCTTCATCATGGAGAGCGCCTTCGCGAAACCAGCTGGCGATGTCCTCGCCAGCTTTAAAGTCAACGCGACTACGGGTTTGAGTGACTCTCAGGTTACTGAGCTACGCAACAAACACGGGCGCAACTGTACGTCAAACATCTCCCGTCAGCCCCGCTACTGCTTTGGACACTTCTCTAACTTTGGTAGCTATTCCTGAGGAGCCCCCTACTCCTCTCTGGGAACTTATCCTCGAGCAATTCAAAGACCAGCTTGTCATTATCCTTCTCGGATCAGCCGCCGTCTCGTTTATCCTCGCCCTCTTCGACGAAGAAGAAGGATGGAGTGCTTTTGTCGATCCTGTCGTGGTATGTGCTTTGTGCTACTTTGCTTTTAAGCAACTCCCTGTTTCAGTTGAAGTAAGCCACTGACCCTGTTCTACAGATTCTTACTATTCTTATCCTCAACGGCGTCGTCGGAGTCTCCCAGGAAAGCAGCGCTGAGAAGGCCATTGCTGCCTTGCAAGAATATTCGGCCAACGAGGCCAAAGTAGTGCGAAATGGTGGTCATGTTTCGCGTGTCAAGGCTGAGGAACTGGTTCCTGGAGATATTGTTACGGTTTCTATGGGCGACCGTATTCCTGCCGACTGCCGAGTTATCTCCATCGAAAGCAACAGCTTCTCCGTCGATCAGGCAGTCCTTACTGGAGAGAGCGAGAGCGTTGGAAAGCGCGCTACTACAGTTGTCGAAGATGAGAAGGCTGTTTTACAGGACCAGACCAACATGTTGTTCTCTGGCACAACTGTCGTGACTGGCCGCGCCCGAGCTGTTGTTGTTCTCACTGGTCCCAACACCGCTATCGGAGATATCCATGAAAGCATCACTGCTCAGATTTCGGAACCCACACCCCTAAAGCAGAAACTCAACGACTTCGGGGACAGTCTGGCCAAGGTTATTACTGTTATTTGCATCCTGGTTTGGCTCATCAACATCCCCAACTTCAACGACCCTAGCCATGGCAACTGGACCAAGGGCGCCATCTACTACCTCAAGATTGCTGTTTCCCTTGGTGTTGCCGCTATTCCTGAAGGTCTTGCCGTTGTTATCACCACCTGCCTGGCCCTCGGAACTAGAAAGATGGCTGCTAAGAACGCTGTTGTCCGAAGCCTTCCCTCTGTTGAAACCCTCGGAAGCTGCAGTGTTATCTGCTCCGACAAGACCGGTACCTTGACCACCAACCAGATGAGTGTTAGCAAGGTTGTGCATCTCAACGAGGACGCTAGTGATCTCAACGAGCTCGATGTTGAGGGTACTACCTTCGCCCCCCGTGGTGCTATCAAGTCGAACGGCGTTGTCGTTCAGGACCTTCCCAATACTTCTGCTACTATCCGCCAAATGACTCAGGTCGCCGCCATTTGCAACGACGCTCAGCTTGCCTACGATTCTCGATCTGCTACCTTCTCCAGCATCGGTGAACCTACTGAGGGCGCTCTTCGAGTTTTGGTAGAGAAGATTGGACCTTGTGCTCCCACCGATACCCACCCCGAAGACTGCGTTCATTATGCTAGCGCTGCTTACCAGAAGGAACTCCCTCGTCTCGCTACATACGAATTCTCCCGTGATCGCAAGAGCATGTCTGTCTTGGTTGGAAAGGGCAATGAGAAGATGCTTCTGGTCAAGGGTGCTCCTGAATCTGTGATTGATCGCTGCACACAGACCCTGGTTGGGTCCAATGGCAAGAAGGTTCCCCTCACAAAAAAGATTGCCGAACGCCTTATGAGCCAGATTGTACGATATGGAAACCATGGTCTTCGAGTTATTGCCCTCGCCAGCATTGACAAGGTGGCCGAGAACCCTCTTCTTCACTCCGCTTCTTCTACCGAACAATATGCCCAGCTTGAGCAGAACATGACTTTCCTTGGCCTTGTCTGTATGCTTGATCCTCCCCGAGAGGAGGTCCCCGGCGCTGTCCAGAAGTGCAAGGACGCTGGTATTCGCGTTATCGTTATCACTGGAGACAACCGCAACACTGCTGAGAGCATTTGCCGACAAATTGGTGTCTTTGGCCAGCATGAGGATCTAACTGGAAAGAGTTACACCGGTCGTGAGTTTGACCAACTGTCTCCTAGCGAGCAACTTGAGGCGGCTAAGCGTGCTTCTCTGTTCTCCCGTGTCGAGCCCAGCCACAAGTCCCGACTGGTTGATCTCCTGCAGTCCCTTGGCGAGGTTGTTGCCATGACTGGTGACGGTGTCAACGATGCCCCTGCTCTGAAGAAGGCTGACATCGGTGTTGCTATGGGTTCAGGAACTGACGTGTCTAAGCTGGCTGCCGATATGGTCCTTGCTGACAGCAACTTTGCCACTATTGAGGTCGCCATCGAGGAGGGACGTTCCATCTACAACAACACTCAGCAGTTCATCCGTTATCTAATCTCTTCCAACATTGGTGAAGTCGTTTCTATCTTCCTGACAGCTGCTCTTGGCATGCCCGAGGCTCTGGTTCCTGTCCAGCTTCTCTGGGTTAATCTCGTCACTGACGGTCTGCCTGCCACTGCACTCTCCTTCAACCCTCCTGACCACGACATCATGAAGCGCCGTCCTCGCAAGCGAGATGAGGCCCTCATTGGCGGCTGGCTCTTCTTCCGTTATCTTGTCATTGGCACCTACGTTGGTCTTGCTACTGTTGCCGGCTATGCTTGGTGGTTTATGTACAACCCCGAGGGCCCCCAGATCACCTTCCGCCAACTTACTCGCTTCCACCACTGCTCAGCTGAGTACCCCGAGATTGGATGCTCAATGTTCTCAAATGACATGGCCAAGTCGGCCTCGACCGTCTCCTTATCTATCCTGGTTGTCATTGAGATGTTCAACGCTATCAATGCCTTGTCATCCAGCGAGTCTCTCCTTACTTTGCCTCTGTGGAAGAACATGATGCTCGTTTATGCCATTGCTTTGTCCATGGCTCTGCACTTCGCCCTCCTCTACATTCCCTTCCTCCAGAGTCTGTTCTCCATTCTCCCCTTGAACGTCCTTGAGTGGAAGGCAGTTGTTGCCATGAGTGCCCCTGTTGTGTAGGTTTGATGTCGTTTCTACTATCTTAACAGTCAACTAACCCGATGCAGACTTATTGATGAAATACTCAAGGTTATTGAGCGACAATTTTTCATGCAGACAACAACCGATACTTCCCTCAAGACAAAGAAAGAGCAATAGAGAAAGGTGTGGATAGAGAAAGGATGGTGATCTGGCTAAAAACCAACATTGACTAGAATCTACATGTACTATATTCTGACCAGTTCAGAGAGCTGTGATTAGACCTAGACAGCCACATTGGCTTTTGATACAACAAAATCCCAAATTCTATTTTCATGCCATTAAATGTTCAAAGCATACCCAGAAGAAGTTCGACATACATATCAATGTTCTCCAAAGAGCGACAGAATTGCAGATGTCCTTGTTCATAACACATATATATCTACATCTCCCAAAGCCAGCTGTTGTCTTACATCCGGAATTATGTCATATTTCCTCATGAATCAACTCTCCCACGGCCTTGCTCTCCTCCATAATCTCTCTAGCCTCAGAGGCGGACACATCCATATCTTCCATTATCAATTGCACAGCAAGTTCAGCAACCAAGACTGACTGAATAAAAGCCGCAGAACCACGTCCGGCAATGACGCGGTCTTTTGTAGCTTTCTCCTTCAGCGACTCACCAAACTCCTCCACGAGGTAATCACACATAAGCTTGCAGCCCCGTGGGCCGTAATATCCTGGGTTTAGGTTTCCCTCCTTCTTGAGCGATCTGGCTTGGCCCGTCTCGATCTTGTCCGCTAGCATATCACGGAAGAAAGACTGTTTGCCGTCAACGATCTTGATCAAGTACGCTCGGTGATCACCCAGCCGGCCCTCAAGACGGTCCCAGTCAATATGAGGATAGCCTCTTTCACGCCATGTCTCCATAGCCGTTTCTTTCTTGTGTTTAGCACAAAACCTCGTCTGCATTTGCACATTCAGTCTCTTGCCCTTAGAATACTCTTTTAGAGCCTGTTCTGATACCAGATCCCCGCACCAAGGGCATTTTGTGATACTATATTCGAGGTCTTCCTTGTCTCCAGGGAGCGTCTCATTGATCGTTTCCGTATCACTGAGTTGATCGAGATCCGACAAGACTGGCGATGATATGCTACCTGCATCACTCTTGCCGCCATCAAGATCATCAATATCGGCTGGCGCAACGAATGTGGCGGGCTCATACTCGGGCGTTGAGGGTTGGTCCTTCGGCCTTTCTTTTTTAGGGAATTCCCATACGCCGGACCGCCTCTGTGACGACGATTTTGATCTAGCATTATCTTGCGAAAGCTGGATAGTGCGTGCCTCTTGGCCTTTTGTTGGGCTCGCCGAAGGTTCACGGGTTGAAAATAACGTCAAAGCGACTCTAGGTTGTGTCGGACTACTGAAAGACTCCTGTGAAACAGGTTTGAACGTAGGTTTTTCTTCTGCTTGAGAGCTGTGCAGGAAGTCATCGCTCTCGGAGTTTTTACGTATAACCTTGTGCTTTGAATCATTTGCCTTCCCTACAAACGGGTTAATACGATGACGAGACAGTCAGTCAGTGACTTGACGAACCTTTCTTTGTTTGCGAACTTTGCGAGCTATGAGGAGCTTGCGACCCTCGAGAAGGCTGTGAACTTCCAGGCTTCGATGTGCCACCGTATTTCTTTTTGCTGGCAGTTTTCTTGACGAATCCCTCTTTAGTTTCGAACTGTCTTGTTGAACCGCCCCTAGATTTATCGTCAAGTTTCCTTCGTTTGACGCTTGAAGAAGATGCCTCTCTGGTGTCTTTTGCTGATATCTTTGCCACCTGGTTGACCTTCCGTGTTGCGTTCCGAGTCCTATCAGTACTAGAATCGGCGAAGTGAGTGCGCTTCATATTTCCCCGGGTCGAGGGTCCTGGTTCAGAATCATCAGACTGCTCGACGGGGGTTTGATTCTGAGAGCCACTTGGCTTCAACCTAAAGTTCGTGGCCGACGGCATCTCATCCTCAGCTTCATCCTCAGACGACATGGGTGGAGCGTTGACATCTTCAGGCTGCTGTTCAAGCTTTCGCTGTTCTTTACCCCCTATTATGTTAAGCAGCCGTGGTGGCCTCTGACGTTTGCTCATTCCTACTCTTGTGGTCATGGTTGATGAAGTCTTCCTTAGTATGCCTTGATGAGAAGGAGAGGGAGTCGAAATTAGATGCGGTGTTAAAGAAGTTTGAGGGTCGGAGTTGTTTCCGCAGGGGGGAAAAGAGAAAGCGAAGGGTTAGAGCATCGCTATGAAATGATTAATGGAGAGAAAAGACATAAAGAAAGATGGCAAACGAGTGTGAATGTATGAGTCAAGATCCGATACGACTGCAGCCTTACTTTAATGAAGTCTTCATCAATAGTGTTCATTCCTTCCTTCAAAGACCAACCAAAGATCACTGAGATCCACAGTAGGTCGGCACGCGTCTGGTTAAACGCGCTGGGCAGCCTAGGTACCACAGGGTACCTGCGTACCAACCTAAACAGTGGAAGCATTAGCGCCTGAATGTACTTCAAAATGGTCAGTGCTTCAGGAACCGAAAGGAGACCTGACGAAGCATAATACTTTCAACCAACAACACCTCAACAAGCTCCAGTGCTGAAACAAACTCTACAGCCAAAGATTATTCTTGATGTATCATTAATATACTTCCTAATCCTCTTTTAACAGCGGAAATGGCCCTCAACCGAAAGTATGCAGCTCTTCCGGATCTGGTGAGTTGTTATAAACAACACAGCAGCACCGACATGCTAAACCTTTAGGATTCTGCTCCAGACATATATGAAACTCCTGAACTCACAGATGACAACTCTACTGTCCTCGTAAGATACTTATGTTTCAGATACAAGAAGCCTGGGCTCACGCAATCTCCAGACAACTGCTGCTCGAACTCACTCGGACGACGAGTTTTACGATGTGGATGATGAGACTCCTGGCATCTCTCGATCCCGTTTACGAATAGACGAAGCACGCTCTCGCTTTCTTCCTACCAACGTTGACGCAAACGGCGTCGACTTTTCGGATCGAGTTGATGGGAAACGAAAGTCGTACAAGGCCTCCAGCCGAAGACAGCGTATACTGCAGGACGGGACTCAAGAGCTTGGCGACCTCTCTGATGACGACGACGATGAGAGCTTGGAACGTCGAATTGCCCGCCTAAAGCGTGAGGTTGAGGAGGCGAAGAACGAATATGCAAAGCGAAAGGCGGAATCACAGGCACAGGAAGACTCCTCGATGGCCGCCAGTGACGACAGATTAGCTTCGCTCAGTCAAGTGCTGGACGAAATATCAAAACCCACAGGTCGCCCAACTTCAGTCCGAATCCCAAAGACAATCACGCCTTCAAGCCCTGAAGAGAAGACCGAAACACTATCAGGAGAGGATGCGACTTATACAGTGACATATGCACCAACATATGAACAAAGTCATGCTCTAGCTAAGGCGACTGATTTTGATCGTCGACTGTTGATGCTGGAAAAGGGATTGGGAATCAATGCATCACTGATGCCAGAGGCTGATGCCAATGGTCTTCCTCGTGCGATTCTGCCTACTTTGGACTCCATGAACAAGCAAATCTCTACACTCGCCGAAGCTTCCACCGCCAATCTGGATGCAATTAGTCGACGAGTACGGACACTAGCCCAAGAGCAGGACAAGCTCAATGACTCTCGGGAGAAGGCCCGATCTTTGAGAGAAGAGCTTGGTCGAAATGGCCCCTCGTCCCAGTCCGAAGAGACCGAGCAGGAAGCCAAGATCAATGCACTGTACGGCATTCTCCCAACGATCGAGAACCTGGCTCCTATTCTCCCGCCCCTTTTGGATCGGTTGCGATCACTGAGAGCAATTCACGCAGATGCTGCAACTGCGAGTGACACATTGGCCCGCATTGAGAAGCAGCAGGCAGATATGGCGGCGGAGCTGAAACAGTGGAACGAAGGTCTCGTGAAGATCGAGTCGGCTGTAAAAGACGGCAGTGTATCTATCGAGAAGAATAAACAAGTCATGGAGGAATGGGTCAAGGATCTAGAGGAGAGGATGGAGGATTTATGAGTAATGATGCATTGGTCTGATACCCTAACAAACAAGTCCAGTTACTTTGGAGTTGACGCAATCAATTCGTTGAATATAAAAACAATTACATTACTTGATCTTGTTTTCTCATCAACCAAGTCTAATTCTAGGTACCACCTACCTTACCTGAGTAGTTAAGGGAGATGGTTAGCGACGCCACAATATGCGCCACGTGGCTCAGTCTATCGGTCTTTTTGTTAATCCGTCTCCCGTGCCGCGCTTTCACCTTCGGCTGATTGTGGTGGGGTTAAGGGCTTTGGCACACGAAAACCCTGACAATCTCACCAAAAAAGTTGTCCCAATCAAGCGTCAATCTACAGCTCACGTTCGCGACCACCGCCCAATCCACCCAAATTCCCTCCAGTACGGCTACTCCTCGTCCCAGCGCGCATTTTTCCAAACTTCCAGCTCACCAGTTCTTTAGGTCGCAACAATGGACGCCTCCAAGCAGCCCGTCAAGCTCGTCAAGGTCACCCGAGTTCTCGGCCGAACCGGTGCGTTTCTCCCCACGAAATTTGATATCAAGGAAGAAGATATCAAAAAGCTCGAAGCGAAGGAATGAAGAATAGAATTTTCTGACTAGATGGATAGGTTCTCGTGGTGGTGTCACCCAGGTCCGCGTTGAGTTCATGGACGACCAGACCCGATCGATCATCCGAAACGTCAAGGGCCCAGGTACGATTCAATTCTCGAAACTCCCTCCCGAACACAAACGAGGGTTCAATAGTAAGAATACAGAGAAGGCGAATGCTAACATGCGACCAACACAGTCCGTGAGGACGACATCCTCTGCCTCCTCGAGTCCGAGCGTGAGGCCCGACGACTACGATAAATGTGCATTCTGGGGAGCATGGGGTTCTTGGAAGACGGTCAACGACGGATGGTCTATGCATGCTAATGCTAAGGCGTGCGCGCCTTGTATTGGGACTGGGACATTGGCCTGGAGCTGCACATGACACTCCAGTTTCATTTGTTAGAGGAGTCATACGGACGGATCTGGTCTGGCATAACGAAAAATCCCAGAACAGTTCTTCTTCTGCAGCATTGGAATCGGACGAAAAGTGAAATTCATTTCTTGTTTTCTCCGCGGCTTTCTCCCTCTGTCACAACGTCTCCGACTCTTTCGAAGTTCAGGTCAGCTCAGGCAAGAAAAGTAGCTCTGAGGGATCCCTTCAATCGACAAATGTTACGCTACCATGGTTCAACGGCTTTGGAGTTTGAATGTTGACTGAGCAACAGAAGAAATATGCCTCTTTTTCTGACAAACTGTTTTCTCCATACTAACCTCGTTTCGCATCGTGATTTCTCGGTCACGTGCAATATTCCTGACCTCAAATTGGGCGGGGCGACCGAGGAAATCTTCTCTCTTCCACTTCCAGCAGCTTCATTCTCACAAAATTGTTCAAAACTCCCACAACTCAATTGGTAAGTCAAAAACTTATTTCTACCCATACACCACACCACCTTGGAATGATGCTTTTTAGCATGTATTACCTGAAACATACATTGATGTACCTTTTTATCACCAAGATCTCTGATCCATAACCTGATTCATTTATTTGTTTTCGAAATCTGTCCTCTGGTCAGTTGGCTAACGTACAAGAAGAATCTTCTAGGCCCATCACTCCCACAATGGCTTCGATCCCCAAAGCTCCAGCTGGCCACTTCAATGTCCTCTACTTTGCCAGCGCCAGCTCGTTCACTGGCAAGGACTATGAAGCTTGGCCAGCCACCATGCCGCTCAACGAGCTCTTCGTTGAGCTCGAGTCCAGGTACCCTGGCATCAAAGCCAAGATCCTTGACTCGTGCCTCGTCACCGTCAACCTTGACTATGTAGACTCGCCTGGTGAGGGGGGTGTTTCAGACACAGTGATCCAAGAAGCAGACGAAGTGGCTATTATCCCTCCCGTCAGCTCCGGTTAAAGGATATCGAGTGTCAGTCGCAAAAGCCGCATTGTGTCTGTGTAGTGACTTATTAAAACTTCGTAGTCGTGTGGCCGCTCGAGGTCTTCTCCTAAGGGCCTCCATTGTCGGGCCAACTGCCTGGGAGCAATGGTTCAAATTCTCCGGCTCGTAGCCATACCCTTGCCCAGCGTTGATTTCGTAACCGCCACCAACCAGGATACTTTTTGTGATGGCGCCAGAACCGACGGCCAGCTGTCACGATCAAGGCCATTAGCAGAACAAAAAGGAGAGTCGATATGATGGTGACAATTGCTGTGAGACTCGTTATCGAGGAGACCTGACAACCCAGAGGCCGTGTCCGTAGTTCCCATCGTTCGGCCCAGTGTGGACAGATGTTCTCATCGTATGCTGGTGCGAGCAGTGGGATCTTGCTGGGGTTGGGCACGCACGACCATGTCTATCAACCGGCGTAAGCAATGGACTACTAGAGTTAACCGGTCTAGAGAATGAGAGCCGTACAAAAGGACACCAGCCACATTGAGAAGCTGCAAGACAAGTTTTGCAGGTTTGATGCTTCCAGCATCTTAAGAAGTGCTCGTTATCATGGTTAGCGTATGAGGTAAAGTTGGCCCGCAAATCCTGGATCTCATTGTGAGAAAGCCACGAAGTGTCCATAACTAGGTAAAGACTTATCCGAGTCAACACTCTGAAGCAACAGATCAAGTCGACTACCGTGCAGTGGTGATGCCTGGTTGGTAGTTGAGTTGACTATCATAAGCTCAAGAGGCCAAGAATGAGGTTGAGCGGGGAAAGTACCATTACGTTGACCCCCTGCACCCACGCAAACACACCACATATGAAACCAACGCCCTACCCATGCTGTATCTGTATTTAAAACTCATTTTTGGCTATGATGACATTGAAACACTGCAGTGATCTATGCAAGCTTAAGGTGCCTAGTTTTTCCAGGCATAGTGATGTCTCCGTTGCATCCAAGTTCACGCAATACTGGCCAATCTTATTAATAATAATATATCACCATCATCATCATTTGTCGTGATCTCGCCCAGAATCAGAACATGGCTCGCTCTCTCATCTGTCGAGACTTTCTCACCCGTCGCTTCACCTCCCTAATCTCTGCTCGCCTTCTCTTGACTCTTGTTTCCTTTGATTCCTCCGCTAGCTCGTTACCCAGACTCTCAAATGGAATGAGGTCGGCTAAAAACTGTCGAATATGTAAACCAGTCTTCTCATGTATGAACGTATCAATCTGCTCGTTGCAAGCTGCTGAAGCCGCAATATGAAGACCCCTCAACACGTCACGATCCAAGATTCTACCCTCATCGTGATCTTGATTTGCAGCTTGGAGGTTCCGAATGGATGATGTTCTTTTTGGTACATTTGGTCGGCCTAATTTTCGGCCAGAAAATCCTCGTGAGCAGACAGTGACATGGTTGAGAGGTAACGAAAAGTCATCGTGTTTCGTCTTTCTCTCCGGTGTCACCCTCGCTTTTCCTTTGTCGAGTGAAGCCTTCTTTGGTGTGGACGGCGAGATGTCAGCCTCGGTAGACAATCTACAGGAATGTTCTGTAAATGTTGATGACGCATCTGGGTGAGGCAGTTCTGGTAAAGGTTTACTGCGCTTGTTTATGTGTTGAAATTGTTGAGGAACAAGGATATCAGCACTTAAGCTATGACAGCGTCTCGGTAGAGGTTGTCCCAACGACGTTTGCTTAAGATCCTTCGATGCCTGGACTGGCCTAATACACGGGCTCTGGACTATATCAGGTCCTGTGAGACGCGTCCATTTATGAACATCGTTCCTGGCACGAGACCGATGGCCACCAAGGGATGGGCCTGCATCATGCTGTATGAAAGATTCCATTGACACAATCGAACGGATTGTGGGTGTCTTTATCCCAGAAGAGAAAGCTCGGTTCGATTGTTTCCTCTTTTGCATGTTTCTAGAAGCTCGAGAGGCAACCTTGGTTGTCCCTTTATCGAGGTTGTTTCGCTGGTGCAGCTTCCTTCTCTCTGGAGATGTCATATCGGGCCATTCCGGATATGAATGCATTCGGCTTTTTGGGAGTTTGGCTGTGGGCCCAGTCAATGCCTTCTTGTTCAGGGACTCTGAATATAGAGGCTTTGGTTTCTGTGTAAGTTGGAGACAATTCTAGTCGCTACTACACTGACACAGATCCCCAAGTTGGCAAGAGGTGCAGCAAGATTGGGGTGCCTTGTGCTCAACGGTTTCTGCCTTCCCTCGAGACTTACGTGGTTTGGTCTGATCGACCATTGCGTATCTCCACTCGTTCATATCTTTGGCAGCAGGAAATGGAATCTCCGTGCTCGAACTAGGACACCCTGCGTTACCGTCCACTTGCATGACATGTGTTTGTTTAAACTGAGATCGCGATGCTTGATTTGTCGTGGCCCGGACTTTGCTAAGAGGAGCAGGATTTGAAGAGGGTTTCGCTTGGTCCTTTGAAGTAATTGCAAGCCCGGCAGCCTTGAACTCAGAACGGAATGGAAGAAGTGCAGTAATGGTATGGAGGCTTGTACCAGAGCGAGGCGGAGTTGGAGTAGAAATTGGCAGCTTTCCTTGGGCTCCTGATTGCTCAGCATAGCTCTGAAGCTCCTTAGTGAAACGATTCAGTGCTTTCCTCTGATTTGGTGTTCTGGACTCATTCTCTAGGCTTTCTGATATTCGCGGAGTTGGCTGCTTAGAATTCTCCTGCCCATCTATGGCGAGATCCTTGATTGAGAGTATATGCAGTTGTTGCGCTATGTTCCTCGAAATAGCCTCGACAAGTTCATTATTCACATCGTGGTTGTTTGTAGACACAGGGCTTCTGTGGAAAACACTTGCAGCACAGCTCTGCAATGGGGCTGGGCGTGTGTTCGCCTCCATTTTGCTATGACTAGACAAATGGTCTCTAGGGCTCAAACGAAACACTTTTCTAGGTGGAGTTGAAAAATCGACCTCGGACATGTTCAAGGGACTGACGTGCCTATGAACGCCCTTAGAAGCTAACAGGTCGGATTTCGAGAAATATCCAGAGCTCGAGGAGATGTGGTGTCTTGGGTGTGTACCGCGAGTAGAGCGGGTTTGGGATTTAGTTCCCGTTCCGTAAGCGACCGGAACAGGTTCGAAGTCATCCCTCATATCTCTTTCATTGGTTTGATGTGATTCAACGGCGCAACTTTTCGGATCTTGAACATTTCTAGGGTGGCTCTTTGATGATGTTAAACGTGGCGTTGCATCAGGTGGTGAGGACACCGACCGATAACCATGGCGTTCTTTATTTGTGTTTGGATGTCTCACGCGCTCAATTCTTCGCGGCCGAAAAATTACACGCCCGCGAGACCTTGAGCTGTTGCTGACTGAGTGAGTTGCTCGTGTGCTAGGCAAGGGTAGGGAGTCATGAGGGGCGAGGTTAGATGCTGGCAGGACCATTCTGTAGTGCACGGGTTATACAGTTTCCAAAGAATTTCTGATATGAGAAAAAAGAGTTTTGAATATGCCGAAATCATAGAGTCATAATACAATGGGTTGGTTGGCGTTGATGAAGAGAAGTCTATGCCGAGGTAATGCATGCTGGGTCATGAGGATTCTGAGAGCCTGCCCAGCCGAGTACTGGAAGGTACTATACAGGATGATTGTACACCTCTTGCCACAGTTACCTAATTCATTCAAGATAATCGAATTAAGGATCCCAAGAGGAAGGAGCTGATGTCGCCTATTTCACGTCTTTGATGCCGGGTGACCCGTAGACTTCAAGTTGACGTCGTCCTTTCCGTAGAAGGAATTCAATAGCGGCAAAGTCACGCTTATCGATGCCCAGGTTGCGAGAGAACTCATGTCTATTGAGATGTTAGGGAATTTGCTTGTCCGGAGCTACTGGCTCAATCCCAACGAACCTCGCGAACCTCTCAAAATGTGGGCGAGTGGCCTATGTATGTCTCAAGGTCAATAAATCATTGGGACAATGAATAACCACGAATTAGCTCATACCTGCGGCTTCTTTCGACTTTCTCTAAGGCAGTTTCTGTAGAGCGCCAGGACCTCTTTCTGGAGTCCTGAGAGGCGAGCCATATTTGTTTGAATCTCGTGTGTTCGGGTTATCGATTGAAGTTGAATATTTGAAGTGCTGATGTAACATAAAACATCAGTAGACTGGGGAGGTAGGTATCCATTGTGGAGACATGGACTTTCGGCCGAATGCCTTTGCATCAGAGGCATTCTCCGTTATAGAAAGTACCTATACAATAATATTTCTACGCCATATATGAATATCAGCGGAATAGCTCCATTAGTTCAGAGGCATTGTTCCACAGTCTCCTGTAACTTCCACTATCATTGCCTGCCTGCCTGGTCAGTTATTGGATTTTACTCAAATGCAAGTGCCCCTCCCTGGCTCAGGTTCAACTTCATCAACAACTCTCAATCTAGCCACTTACAATCACACCGATCCCCTGTTCTATCAGCATCATCTCGCCTCTTTCAGGCTACAATGGCCCCTTTTAGACCACGCGCACCCTTCCAAGGCGCGCTAGATTTGTGAGCTGAAACTCGGCCTCGTTCCTAATGGTCCTAAGCAGCCTGTGCCACTTCGCCCGCTTCTGCAGCAGCAGTCTAGAGATGGCCAGGCAGATGCGAGCGTGCCACGATATGGAGTATCTGATTGGTCAAATATCACACTCTCACCAAAACCATGCTCCATCCCAAGGCATTCCAGGGCATGATAGCCTCTCTTTAGTACTCCCTCCAGGGCTGACTCTACCCTTGGAGGATGCCTAGCTAAGTTAGTTATGTGACAAGTTGGTAATGTCCATAGGTGAGGTTCTTCAGTGCCTGATAGCTCTCTCCAGCAGATGATATGACCCAAGTCGCATGCATAGAGCCCGACCAACGGAAGGATGTTTGATTAGCTTGCGTCTGGCCACCAACATTCTCGTACCTTTAACGGATATGTTGACCTACAGGCAGAGCTAGGACACTTCTCAACCCATCATCCTTTTTATATAGCTTTTATCGCATGATCAACATTATCTGCGCATTCAACCAGTCAATCAAATCGTTCCTTCGTTTACTTGTCAGGGGCATAAACCGGCTCTTGATTCCTCGAGTTTACGCTCTCTGTACTTTCTTCTACACAACAGAGGTCACCTTCATGTCAACCACAGTAACAGGCATGGCTGAGTTGTCCCGTGGTCAATCCCTCATGCCTGGCTCCTTCAGTCCTGAAGATTACATCGACTTTTATGAGAACCCACTCGAAATTTTGGATGATCTAAAGCCTGGCTGGGAGGAACGAGAACCACGAGTTTCCTGGGCGCTTAAGAACTTACCAGACCTTGATACTACCGACTTGGACTGGCAGAAGTACGACCCACCTAATGCACTCAAGAAAGCCCCAAACATCACATCTCCTATTCTTCTCGATATACTACAGTCTTCACTTGAAAACATCAAAGCAAGAAATATTGAAGAGTATCGTCAAAGGAAGGAATCTGAGGAGAAACAGGTGGTTGAAGAGAATGATAAAGGCAAAGATAAAGAGCCTTACTTACCCATCATTATACCCGGTGAAAACCATGTCGAAGAAACCACAAGTCAGATCGAAGCTTCGCCTCCGCCCAAGGTTCGGAAGGAAATTCTTATGACTACTTTCGGTCCCAGCGTTATCACCAAGGCCGATGCAAAAGCCAACAAGAAACGTCTGTTTGCGCTTCGCCGGTTCTTCCAGCGCAGTTACGAAAAGGGCGAAAGCAGTGCCACGGGTGCAGCTCTCGGAGCTTTGCGAGAAGAAGCTACAGGAGCCAGAGAAGGCTTTAGTCGTTTAACCAAGCCCAATCCTGTCGAAGAAGTGTAAGTCCCGTTCATCTAAGTCATATTCACTTACTAATGCGTCATAGCGAATGCGTCTCCTGTTTAGATGACTTTCATCCCAAGGATGTCATCAAAGTTCCATGTCATAGTTATTGTCGCGATTGTTTTGTCCGCCTGGTTTCTGCTGCATGTCAAAACGAGCAACAGTGGCCGCCTAAATGCTGCCTAAATGAGATACCTTTCAAGACTGTTCTGCGATTCATCTCTTCCGACCTCAAAAAGACATTCGAGGAACGGTCTAAGGAGTGGGAGCTCCCCGTCAGTGAGCGGGTTTACTGTAGTGACCCGAACTGCAGCCTTTGGATCAAGCCAAAGCGTATTGACCCTGGCAGGCGCCAAGGTATTTGTGATCAATCTCATATAACATGCACTTTATGCCGTGGGCCTGCCCATGCAGGAGAGGATTGTCCCCAGGACAATGATATGAACCTCACGAATCAATTAGCTGAAGACGAGGGCTGGAAAAGGTGTTTCAACTGCAATGCTTTGGTTGAGCACAGGGAGGCTTGTCAGCACATGACATGCAGATGCGGCACCCAGTTTTGTTACGTCTGTTCTCGGCGGTGGCGAACTTGTGCTTGTACCATGGATGATCTTCGAGTACACAAAGAGGGAGCTGCTGCTCGCAGAGCAGAAAGACGAGCTCAAGAATTGGCTGAAGCCGAAGAACTGCGACAAATCCTCTTACAGATTGAGGAATTTGAGCGCGAAGAAGCTCTAAAGGCCGAACTTCTAAGACTAGAACAGGAAAGATTAGAAGAGGAACGCCGACAGCGTGCACTCGAGGAGAGGGTACGACAGGAAAGTATCCGTCGAAGGGACGTCGAAACGAAATATCAAGAGCTTCGGACCTTGCTCGATGAGCTGCATGACCTACAACAAGTATTGCTTGATGTCGACCAGGAGAAGGAGGCTGAGATTTTGATCATTGAAATCAAAACTGCAAAAGAACACTTGGAACAGAAACACGAGGCCGAAAGATCCGAATTAAAGGCAGCTACGTTAGCAAAGATAACAGAGGAGGAACACGCATTGAATAAGGACTTCCATGTACGAGCATCTAAGGAGAACGATCTCGAAGAAGCCTACTACGAGCGACTCAAAGCTTATTGGAAAGACAAGGAGAACGAAGACCAGGAAATTGAGTCTGCGATGCACACCCTAAAAAAGAGCATGGATCAGAAACATCACGCCTGGCAGAAATGGAAGGCCCAGCAGCTTAAAGCCTTGAAGGCCAAGCTCGAAGACAGCAGGACCTATCGCGAGGAGCTCATGTACAGCGCCAAGTACCGAATGAACGACTCATGCAAGGAGAAGGAAACGCAAATGATGAGACGCATGGCAACTGAGAAGAAGTGGCTTGAGGCTGTAATATTGGAGAGGGAAAAGTTGCTGAATGAGCGTGAGGTTCAGGAGGTTGAGGGTGATGCTGATAGCATATTTGCAGCGGAGTCAGAGGATTCAGGAAGTGCTCACTATGTTATTGGAACTGCGTATTAGATTAGATACTGAAGATTAATAATCATCAACTTAGAATAGAATCACTTTTATAAAGTTGTAAGATTTCTGTGTCCCTTTTCTTGTTCTTGGTGGTTCAATCTGATCACGTGCCGGCGACTTGCACAAAAACCTCTTGCTAAGTAAATCTAAGCACTATATACGACTCAACACTGATACGAAATTCACGTCGCGACCAATAATAAAACAATCTCGATCTTCCGAGTCTCTTTTCCAAAAATGTCGATTGGAGAAAGCGGTGAATCCGCCCAGTATGTTCACATTACCATCCTGACGTGTCCAGGGTATGCCCTGCTAACAATAACATAGTCCACTCAAAATCTTTGATACCACCAGGAAGCAAGATCGTTTCTTATACGCTTTGGCGCCTATGGTTCGCTATGGAAAGGTAGATTACTTTGTTTTATATTCTGGGTAAAACACTGACTTGAGTAGCTTGCCTTTCGCCAAACAGTTCACAAGTATGGAGTTGACCTCTGTTGGTCTCCTATGATCCTCGCCAAGGAGTTTAATCGTAGCAGTTTCGCTCGAGATAGCGGTAAGTCATCTTCACCTGCTTATGTGAATATAAACTGACATATCAATAGACTTGACTTTATCTACCCAGCGAGACCAACCACCAACTATTGTTCAGTTCGGCGCAAATGTACCACTGGAACTCGCCCGCGCATCAGCTCTCGTTGCTCCTTACACCCAGGGTGTTGATCTCAACTGCGGATGTCCTCAGTCATGGGCTTGTGCTGAAAAGTTGGGCGCTGCTTTGATGAATCATCGTGAGTTGGTCAGGGATATGGTCGTTGAGACTCGTCAGCGCTTGGCGAGTGATGGATGGGGCGTAGGTCTTGAGAAGGACATTGATAGTCCCAAGGGTCGAAGTGTGAGTGTGAAAATCAGGATTCATAACGATCTCAGGTATGGCCCCCTTTTTCCTACTAGAGGTTATTGCTCACATATTGAGACAAACTATGGATTTCATGGACACGGTGATAGGCCACCCTCAGAAGCGTCAGATTGACTGGATCACTATTCACCCACGAACAAGATCAACACCATCAACCACACCAATCAGGGCCGAAGCTCTCGAGATTTTAACAACCAAATACTCCAAGACTCTCCCGATTCTACTCTCAGGAGATGTGTTTGACCTCAACACTCTGCCCTTCCAACCCACCATCACCACCAACAACGACGCTCCTCTTCCATCAATAGACAAACTCGTTCTCAACGACACCAACTCGGCTGTGAACATGCCACGCCCCAGCAGCACCCACCTCTCCGGCTTTATGTCTGCCCGTGGTCTCCTGGCCAATCCGGCCATCTTCGCCGGTCACTCAGCCTGTCCGTGGGAAGCCGTTGAGACTTTTATGTGCAAGGTTGCGAAGGCTCCTGTGCCCTTCAAGCTGGTACAGCACCACATCATGGAGATGACAGCACCAGGGATGGGATCCGATAAGAGTTCGCTTCTGGAGAGGAAGGAGCGTGCGGAGCTTATGAAGTTGACTAATACATGTGAGATCATGGACTTTCTTGATGAGAAGATCGAGGAGAAGACGGGGAGAGTTGGGGGTATGAGGCGAGACCTATGACCGTCAGCTCACCATCACATCAACACACAACAGCTTTGAGTCACAGAACAAGAGCATGGTATCTCATTCAATGCATTCATGGCTACAAAAAACAACACTCTGCTGCCTATACTACAGAGTTCCCCACGGTCCGCCTCTTACACACACGCTAAAGTCCACTCAACACGCTCTGAATACCCACTGTTCCCGAGTCATCACGCCTCTGCACAAACGCCCTGAAGTCTGCCCTTGACAACTTCCCCCTCACACCCGACGCGGCCAGCGTTCGTGTCTTTTCGCGGAGCGCCTCGGGGCCAACGATGAAGAGGGAGCCAATCTCGGTGAGCATCTCGACGGCTGAACCAACCTCTTTGGTCAAGGGCCACTCACGCATAGTGGAGACATACTTTGCGATATCTTGTGTCACCATAAGACCACCTGTTGCATTGACTTGGAACTTCTTGAAGTGCTCAAAGAGAAGCTTGAGTATCACCAGGGCAAGCTCAGTGAAGAACTTCTCCGAGTTCTGCCCATCAATAGCTTGACGCGCAAGGCGATGGATGCGGGCCAGGAATGTGCAGATGCTCAGGCAAGTCTGTGTCTGCAGCGAATCGAGTTCGACCTCTTTTGGCCGAAAGTCCTGCTTCCTCTGGCCAGCCAACGACTTGGTCACCCAGTTGGACACAACGTCAATGGTGCCCTTCATGACGTTGTTTGTCTTCTTTTCAATGTTATTAATGGCCACCCTCTTCTGCGCTTCCATGCTCCGCCTGACTGTTGTGTTTGATTCCGCGAGGCGGATGAGGACCACTGTGATGAATCGATCCATGAGACTGGTGATTATGACAGCCGGTTGTATAGTCGGCAAGTATGATAAATCGGGCTCGGTTTTCGTGTTCTCCTGCACAGAGACCTGGTCAAGAGCAGCGTCGAGGGTTGTCTCGATGTAAACCTGTCCTAAGCTCGTCAAGAGCAGGTTGAGGAGGGTATTCACATCCTTAGGAGTATCAGTCTGTGTTCCAAGCTCAAGCGTACGCTGAACACTCTCAGCCAACCACTTGAGCATGCGTTTGGCATTGGCAACGCTCAAAGCACCATCCTCCTCCGAGACTTCAATTTCGTTTTTGTTGTCCTTGTCCTTCTCTTGAACGCCAGCAACGCGCAACATCATCTTCTTCTGCGTAGTCGTGAGTTCTGACGAGTCGAGACGCTCGATATAGGCATCCTTTGCGGATGCAATCAGCTGCGTGCCCTGCTGAGCCAGCGATGCCATGAATCCAGTAGGCGCCTTCTTCCGCCTTGAATGGTATATACTGTATTTGAACAGCAGGGAGCTATACATTTCTTCCAGGCTCTTCCTTTCCCGCTCAATGTATGAGTTGCCTATCATATATGGCACAAAAAGCTCTTCCATCTGCTGGTCGAGGGTGTGTGCTATCTGAGCCGAGCAAGGCTCAGGATGTTCTGTCAAGCCATGGGACTTGAGGTCTTCGACTAGGGATCCGAGATAGGTCCTTGACGAGTGCAAAGCTCTCAGGAAAGCCAAGGAAGATATTTTGAGAGTTTCATCCAATACCATTTCGAGCCTCTGTTGGATTGACTGTTGAAATATTCGTTGAATGAACTTGATGAGTACTGTTTCGTAGTATGGGAAGATGAGCTTGATCTGGTTGGATTCGTCCTGCATGACGATCTTGATCTCGTCCAGAAGATTCTGCAAGCTTGGTTCCACGGTCGGAGGTTCTGAATCCGGATCTGCCAGTTGCTCCCATGTGTCGCTGTCCACTTGGACCTCGTCGGCGAGGAGTTGATCGCGATCCAAGAAGAAGGCATGTTGGTTAACAAAGGTCGCGATAACACTGGCGCCTCCGTTGAAGTCGTAGAGAACCTTTGCACACTCCATCATGTCGCTATAATTTCCCTTCTTATTGCTGTTTTCGAATTGTTGAAGCAAGTCTTGCTCGAGCGTTTCGCAGAACTTTTCCAGGACTTCCCTAGTATTGTGTAATCTTATATTTCCCACCACACCGTTCGTTTGTCCCCCATTTCGTTGGCCGTTCGTCTGACCCCATGATGTCGGGTCAAGTCGCTGGCTGATGCGCATGAGTTGTCGAACGATCATTGCACATCGCACTTTGTGCTCAGAGCCGGCCTGTCTTTGGACATCTTGTAGTAGTGACAACTTGCCTGTCTCACTGACCTCCGTCCAGCACTGGATCAGAAATATGGCATCGTTAGCACGCCGTCGCTTCTTATCCAGATCCTCGAGTTTCTCGCCGATTTGAAGCGCAATGTTGCCGCCAGCGTGTGTTTTGATACCGACTCCATTCTTGAAGGAATGCTCCTGGTTAAGTGAAAGATCTAGTTGTTCAAACGCTCGCATAGACTCGTCGAGCTTCTGGCCAAGGGTTTCGAGGGTTGAATCGTGGGCGACCTCTGCACGGCGCACATGCGACATGAGCTCAGACTCTTTCTCCTGGAGCTCGGCTCCCAGCGAGCCGAGTTGATCGAGAGCATCTAAACGGCCGAGTTAGTATGGTTGGCTATATCGACAAATCAAGGTGTCTATATCGGCCGTACTTTCAAATGTTCGAATCAGGGGTTTAGGATCGAAAGGTGTTTGCGCAGTACCAGACCGGCGATTCGAGGGCACAGCGCTCTCTGCTAGACTATCAACAAAGTCACGCACGATGAAGTCCTTGTTGGAAAAGTCATTGAGAGTGAAGCTCGGTCCTCTCGGGAAGAGAGTCTTTGGGCCGGAAGCGGTGCGCTCCATGTTGTTGATGTTGATGAACGTAGAGGCGCTACATGTGGAAAGGAATCATCGACAGCTGATACGTGTAAGAGAAGGTACGTAGGTGTGAGGTGAGACTGAAGCGTGGACCATTCGTCGTGGCTCATTAAAGGTTCATGGTGTTGATGCGATGGCGATAGGTAGTAGGTAGGTTAGGATACCTTGCCTTAACCTTAAGCTTAGGTAGGTCGCCCATCCGTTGTCGCAGCTTCAGAGGCTCAAGGTTACAGCGCCCAGCCCCGCTATCAGCTGCCAATTCCAGTGCAGGAGCTCAGCCACAGGGACATACGTGACCTGCAAGGCCAAGAGCTCCAGGTGGAGAAAAGCGACGTAACCCGTATCGCACCGCCACGACTTTTTCTTTGCCTTGCCATCAACCCGTCTGCCCACATTCACCTGTCGATTAGCTTATAAGCCTGGCCATCCTCGGTTGTTTGCGTGATCGCAATCCCTGAACTTTATCCGTAGTGTTTATAAAGTCGAAAGCCTGCCACCATTATTCCAATTCTTCGGGTACACTTTTGCATCGACAATCGCCAGTTAGACAGCCTCGAGGCTGCACATCTACAACCATGCCGATTATGACGGCCCGCGATCGTCAGGCCTACAGGGCCGACGAAATCAAAGACCACACGCTTTTGACTGAGAAGGAGAGGCAAAGGATGTTCAATGTATGATATCAACACGCACATGATTGTAGCATACTTGACTAACTATTCACAGGCATATCTCCCTAAGCCCAACGATCCTCTGCCTACGCTAGGCTCGAGCTCTCGACCACAGCGACGTTCGCGACTAGGACTCCGTCGCTTTATCCTGAATCAAATCCACATCCTCATCTTTGCTATCATGCACGGAATCTTCTCTCTCTACATCAAGATACGCCAGACATGGAACGTCGTGGGTTACCAGATCTCCTCTGTTGTCAAGTATCACCACGGCACACCGCAATACATCAAGAAGGACCTGGTTGGCTTGACCAAGAAGCCAAAGCATCTCAGTGTTATTCTGAAGCTGGAGGAAAACCATCGTACAAAGGCTGATGTTGAACGACTCCTTGATGAGGTAGCCGAGATTGCGACATGGTGCGCCTGTGCCGAGATTCCGATGCTCTCTGTTTATGAGAAGACAGGTTTGTAATAGTACATGTGATACTCTTGCACATATACTAACATGAGGCAGGAATTCTCAAAAAGCACATGCCTCGAGTCTTCGATGCCGTCAACCAAAAGTTTGCTTTCTATTTCGGTCCTGAGCACCCCGGTCTCACTGTTACATCACCCCACAAGGAAGACTTCCCAGCACCCTTTGGCGAGAACTCCAAGGAGCATCTACGCCTACACCTCATCTCTGAGCAAGATGGACGTGACTCCATGGTTGATCTTACCCGTACCTTGGCTGAGATGTCGCAGAGGGGCAAGCTTTCTCCTCGCGATATTTCCATGGAGTTGATCGACACTGAGCTTTCCGAGGGCATCATGGCTGAGCCTGACCTCTTGCTTACTTTCGGTCCTTACCTTGAGTTGTCTGGTTACCCTCCCTGGCAGATCAGATTGACGGAGATCTTCTGTCTGCAAGATAACGAGAGGGTCGGATACCAAGTCTTCCTCAAAGCTCTGCAACACTACGGCCGAGCCCAAATGCGACACGGTAAATAAGCGCTCGGCATCTTAATTTCCTTTGTCACCGTTTCTATTTAACGTAGAATAATTATTTCACTTCACGCTTTCCAAAGCAACATCTCTCGAGCGTCCTTGTTCCATCTATACACTGGCCCCGTTCCAACATTATAATTGTAGTAATTCTCTGTACCCCCTTTGACCATTGCTCTGCGAAAAGTGATGTTGATTCTTCCACCATCTTCCTGGTTCTTCCCTGTTCGCTTTGGTATAGAGTGCAGCCAGTTCGACTGCGTTCTCCCTCTCATCAACACCATATCACCGCTTCCCAACGGTAGTTTCAGCGGCTTCACATTTATAGCACGAGGATTCACGCTGTTCGGAGGCGGTGGCTTGTGCTTCATAAGAAAATCGCGGCGCGCTCCTAGTGAGAAAGATGCGATAGCTGGGTCGCGGCCGAGGAACTGCTCGTCGTCGCTATGGAAACTGATACTGTCTGAGCCAGACGCATAATAGTTGACAAGACAGAAATTGTACTTGCAACCCGTAGCCAGCTCAGTCCTATGACGAAGCTCATCGAGGCATTCTGGTATAGGTCTAGGCGGGTATTTGGCGTATCGTTTATCCAAAGCTGTTGAGCCTGTGTTGGCATCTACGAGAATACCTTTGCCGTTGAATTTTGAGGTCTCGTCAACACCAAACACGGTTGTCCACCTCATATACATATTAGTACGAATTTCTTGAGGAGTTGTTATCCATACCTTGGTGTTCGGATCCGAGTTTCTATGCCACCACGTTTAATCTTGTACTCAACCCTGTAAAAAGGTAGTTCTGCACGGAGAAACTCAAAGAGTCTTCGGGATGCAAGGCCTGTGATGAAAGGCTCAAAATATAAGAGATCTAGGTCAGACTGGTCATTGATCTCTCTCCCTGGTTGATCTGGTATAGTGGCTAGCTCCTTGCTTAAAGAGGCCGGTAGGTTCTTGATAGGATGAGGGTAGAACTGGTGTTCTGAGTATATGTTCTATGAAATCCGTTAGAACTCAGGTGATATCTTTACTAATTATCTCTTACTTCATCTGTAACTAGATCACTGGATGTTGCTATTTCCGTTTCTGTTTTAGGTTTCTTTACTGTAGTGTTGAAGAAGGCATCAAGTGTACGCTTCTTGGACATGGTGCCAGAGTCTGTAGTTGAACTTTCTTTCCAAGTGAGTGTATATCCAGGCTAATGTAGGGTCTGAAATGTTTGTTTCTGAGTTACTATGGACGGAACACGATTATCAACCGTGAATATATACCTATCGAAAGTCGTGACATCACCTCGAAGTTCCAGCCTTGCCTCCAAATAAAAAATGTGGCGTTTTTGTCTGTGGCTGTGCACAAACTGCCTTCTAAATTCAAGCCCTAAACAGAACAGATCAATCCAGCCGTTCGGGACCTGGCAAAGAGACCCTTGTTTGAATATCAGTCAGTGCATATCGCCAAAAATTCATCAATACCTGAGGTCACTATGGATGTTAGTTATCAACCCCTGTCACTATACATGGAACAACTTAAAAACTAATGACATCAAAAATATCCAGAAAAACTCTCAGTTACGAGAAATGAACCTCTTCCGGGCACCAGCTGCTCGCGCGGCAAAGACACTCGATAGGGCTCTCTTTGCAAAGACTCTTAGCGCTGCTGCTGCGTCTATCAAAGAGAATAAGCTCTTGTCCAAGTATCGTAAAGAACTTGAGAAAACAAATGAGGTTCTATTTATGGAGAGATTTAATCCTATTATGCCAGACCCAGACCCATCACTTGCTTCTCAAGGAAAGAAGTGTATCGTGTTGGCTCCTCAGATAAAGTCTACTTGTAGGTTGCAAAGACTTTCCATAATATGATAATGAAGGATGCTAAAGAAACGCAATAGCTCCAGAGACATGGAGCCCCATCCTTCAAGAAGCTTCCAAAGTCGGTGATATCAAGGTGGTGCCGTATGATATCGAGATTGGTTATGAATCTTGGTCATACCGTATGTCATAGACTCATCCGCCAGTCACAAACACAGACACTAACAAGAAGAAGTTGATGTTATGAAATCTATTCTCCCAGAAGATCTCCATGAAGAGATCCCAAGTGGCTTCAACACAGTGGGACACGTTGGTGTGTTGCTTCCCTCTCGAGAACTATCAGAGTCCTTGTTAACATGCGAAGCTCATCTCAATATCCGAGACCAGTATCTACCCTACAAGAACATCATCGCTCAAGTTCTCCTGGACAAGAACCCTCACATTAAGACCGTCATCAATAAGATCGACAATGTAGGCTCTGAGAACGAGTTCAGGACCTTTGCCTACGAAGTCCTTGGAGGCCCTGACGATTTGAACGTGGAGGTCAGCGAGGCTGGCTGCGTTTTCAAATTTGACTACTCCAAGGTATACTGGAACAGCAAGCTCGACACCGAGCACAAGAGAATCGCAAGTCTCTTCAAGCCAGGAGAGGTTGTGGCAGATGTCATGGCTGGCATTGGACCCTTTGCTGTCCCAGCCGGCAAGAAGAGCGTCTTTGTCTGGGCCAATGACAAGAACCCAGAAAGTTACCGCTACCTTGAAGAAGCGATCCGCAGGAACAAGGTGAGCTAGCACTGAGTGTCGCCTCATTGTGGTTCGATATTAATGTTTGAATGCAGGTCTCGGAGTTTGTAAAGCCTTTCAACTACGACGGCCACGACTTCATCCGCACATCCGCAGACCTTGTTCTCGAAGCATCAAAGCGCGGTGACTGTGCCGTCATCAAGCCTCCAAGGCCACCAAGGAATTCTACAGCACCACCTCCGGAGCCTGTCCGAGTACCCGTACCACCAACAATCTCGCACTTCGTCATGAATCTCCCGGCATCTGCAATTGAGTTCACCCACAATTACCGCGGTCTGTACCACGGCCACGAGGAGCTGTTTGAGCCTCACACCGAGGCCAAGCTACCAATGGTGCACGTGCACTGTTTCTCGGTCAAGGCTGATGACGAGACGCCGCTCAAGGATATCTGCGAGCGGATACGCAAAGAGATTGGCGTCTTGCTCAAACCGGGTGATCCTGAGAATCAAGGTGAGGTACTTATCTACGATGTCCGAGATGTTGCGCCAGCAAAGAGAATGTTTTGCGCCTCATTCCGCCTGCCGCGTGAAGTTGCCTTTGCCGAGAGGGTATAGACGGAGTTGGTCAATGTCGATGCTGATGTCACCGGCAGATCTCGGGCCCCGGTTGGGACTTGTTGGCCGGGCGAACGGCCAAAGGGTTTTTCCCTGCGCGGTGTTGATCTCTGCTGTGCTGTAACGTACTGCGATAGGATATCAATTGATCTACCAAAGGCAGCACAAGGCCGGAAACTCAAAAAAAAAAAAAAAAAGAGACGAACCAAGGCGCTTAGACTTGCGACGAATACAACGCTTTACCGTATAATCAAGAATAGGGTCGCAGTCTTCGGCATATGGCCGTCGATAATGAGGCGCTTACTTATCGCTCGATATCTTGCGGTCTCCAAACCCAGCCAAGTCAATTAGTGGCCGGTTGTCTTTTCTTGTGATCCGTCCAGGCACGATGACGCTTTCATGATAACTGGGAAGAGAGGCGCGATAACGGCTTGTGGGGATCCTTTGAATTGTAACAGAATAAAACAGAACCAAAGCAGCCTCGCATGCAGCCGGTCAACGCAGCTTGGGGATATCCTGGCAGATCGACGGTACATCGAGCACAGAGCCCTTTTCTTTGCTTGCTTTGTTAGCAAAACAAGCTCTCGAGATGCCATTCGTGGCTGACAAGGTCAAGACGTGGCACCCCCCTCACAATTGAACATGCATAGACATGAACCCCTGGTATCCCTGCTCGCACTCACACTCGCTCAATCACTCGTGGGAACGGGTTGTGTTGCCCATCCTTCAGCGATTGCATCTTATCTTAGACACCCTTCTGCAGACACCTGACGCCTTCTTGAACAACGCAGACGCACCCCTTCAGATCCCCTGGGCTGCACCCTCGCATTAACATCAGAGAGGAGAAGAGTTTGGTTTCACGGCATCACCGTTGGACCGCAGTCTGCAGTCTGTGGAGTAGTGCGTCGCGCATGCATTGGAGCTGACCCGCGCCTTGTTGTGTAGCTTGGAAGAAGAAAACCGGGCCTGAAAGGTCCATCAGAGATCGGAGAGACAAATCAATTGTCTGAGACATTCGGATTGATGGCAGCGAATAAAAGAAGGAATATTCGGGTTCTTCTGCACGTTTTCGAAGGCGCCCATGCGGTGGGTTTCTTGGTGTGGCTGCGTAGTGTGTATGTCAGTGTCAATGTTCGTGTTAGTCGTGTTGTGGTAATATATCAAATTTCACATTCAAAACCCGGTTTAGTATCTCTTCCCTCAGGTCCTTCGTTAAGGGACCGTTTTCTTTCTTCCTCTTATGGTATCGTGCTTCCATAACCTCTTCTGACCCCTGGTCTTCCGCCATCCCGAGCCCAGGGTTATCTTGAAATCGAGGCGACCTCGGTGTAGTATTCCGTAACCCTACGCGCAGGTAGGGGTGCTGACATCCCACGCAAATTCCCCTGACCGATCTACCATACGTCCTTCAGCCATAAGTAATGTCTGCAAGCCATGGATGGTCACGTTGCGTTATCACTGAGATACAGGTGCTATACGGTCTCCGTAGCATCAATTTCAATAATCGAGATAGCGGCAATTTCGAGGCTTCTCGTCTCAGACTAGGGACTACAGTATAGCTTTAGTTCACAGGGTGTATTCGGTGAGTTTTGCAAACCCACAAAGAAGCCGAGAGGCAAAGCAACATGGATGTGATGAGAGATATTTGACTAAATATAACCAACTTCTCCAACATGTAAACAGTGGCGAGAATTCGGCAATGCAAGTGATTTGTGAAGTTTATCATCCAAAGCTCTCGGTGCGGGTCCGGGTTTCTTTACCAGTTGCAAGAGGAACCTTTCGGGAATCATGAACACTATCTTCACATCCAACCCAACCTATTGATCCTTTGAGGCGGACCTTTGCGTACCATTAAACGAGTGCTCGGTCAAAGGTGTCAAAATAGCGACCTTTTGGTCGTTATCTTCCCCTCATAGCTATCAGGGCCACACTGCAAGACCAGAGAACGGGTTGCCGGGATCAAGGGAGGCTCCAGATGGGATCGTCTGACATCCGGGTTCATATGCAACGCACATCACGCACCTGTACCAAGGGGCCATCTCCAATTAGGCTCTTCTGCAGCGCTTCGGAAGCCAGGGTCAACGAGGATGGGGTGTGGAGTTCGAGATGAGGAAGGGGGAAGTCGATAGTCAAGCCATTATGAGGCTGAGGATGTAAGTAAAAAAGTGACTCCGTCAAGATAGGGTTGCAATCGAGTTATCGCAGGTGTTTCGATATCAATCAAGCACATGAGGCGGCAGGCGGAAAGCCCTGGTAAGATTCGCGGGCTTCACGCCAAGTCTGCGAGCATAGATTCCGTCATGATCATAGTATTGAAAGTTCCCGATTGTCCAACAGGTTTTCTCGCTAAGGATATTCGTAATATCTCAGTTCTGAAGGATGCACATGAACCTTCACATGCCAAATAGTGGCTTCTATTGATAGATGTGAGTCCTGTTGGTCAATCCCAGCAATGGAACCACATTACTAGGAAGAATTGAGCAGAAACTCCAACAAGCAGCCATTTAGTTATTCAAGGACCACAAATTACCCAATTCAACTTCTAGTTTTCTCTTGTCGTTAAGAAGTCGGCAAGTTCCACTTGCTCGGTCCGAGACGACTTGCGTTCATACTAACAACGAGGGGCAATTGTGTGATGTGATTAGTTCGATCATATTGATGGTGCCTCATACTTGTCGTTCGTGTCGTTCGAGACCTCGAATCCCATACCGGACGGAGCTGGTGTTAAGAACTTGAAAAGAGGCCGTAACAACAAAGAAGACTGCAACCTGGAAACATCCTTAGTGAGGGAAGTGAAAATGTCGGATAGTGCATGCGTGAATATTCCAATACTTTCGTATCATTATCATAGGGAAGCATCATAAGCAGCCCCAAGACCAAACTGGGCCGACGACATGTTAATATCGGCATTAAGGACATAGCTTCCATTTTTGGCAATGTGTTTGTGGAATGCAACGAAGATATGCATTTGCTTATCGTGCCGTTCAAGTGTCCTCCATTCAAGAGCGAGAATGAATTGCCTCCACGACTTGCCTTGATGCAACTTCAAAGCTATCATATTCGAGGACCGTCATTCAATAAGTGTAGAGGGCCGAGAGGCAGCTTGCCTGTATTGGTATCCCGAGAGCCCCAGTGGGGAGTGACATTCTAAATGCTGCATTCAGTCAACCTGATGGTTCTCTCCACACGCCCGTCGGCCATATTTACTCAACCACAATATGACCATTTCCATCACGAGCAAGGATATCGAATATTTGAGGTACAGTACACCTTTCAAAAATACCTCAACGGAGATTTGACTGGGAAAAGGTCACTTCTCTGTGAAATCTAATATAACTCGAGTTGATGCACCAGTAATGCTAGCCAAAGCTTATGTCTTCTCCAGTGCGGAGACAACAAGAGTATCACATCCCAGGGCCCACCATGATGAGTATGGCAAACGCTCTAGATCTTGCGTGAGTATGGCCGTGTACAAAAGCTGGTTCGTGTCGGGGCGTAAGTGGTGATCGATCTCTCTGTCGATCAGGGTCCTTGCAAATCAGCCAATGCCTTCAGTAATTAGGTCCCGAGGCAGGTATATCCGACAAAAGATATCTCGATAGCTGATGCGAGGCCCATGAGATTGCTTACTTGGAAAGGTTGAATTCTCATAACTGGCGCGAGTAGGACCGAAGCAGACCCATTAATAGTCAACAAGTCTTTTTCATCAGACGGGCTCCGTCAACATATCGATGTAACTTGAACAGGTCGGTCTACCTACAGAGTGAAATCAGCAAAATCCAGCAAAGACAGGACTAACTACAGAAATCGATGTCATACCGGCATCCATCAAGCGGAAAGTCTCAAATAATAATAGCCGAATTGTCGCAAGCCTTGCAAAGAGCCGCAACTCACCGAGGCTAACGTTGGATAAAGTTGCAAGACATTTGTTGCCATGCCTGACTCAGAACTACTGAACCAATTTTAGAAACGATCCCAGGATCAACTTGAGTGCAAAACATCTAATCGCACCAGGCGTAACGTTATTATTTTGCAACGTATTCATACAACTTATGTAGACGACAACAATTCTTAAGGGCAAGGAATGATCTAGGCGATCAAAATATTAAGCAATGCAGAGGCTGATAAGAATCCGCCCAGCCCTTGAGCGCTAGATGAGACACTGCTGCTGTCAATGTTTCCAGGAGCTGCGTCGAGTATCTCGATTTGCAGTTGTGGCTGCTGGGCGAACCTTCGGCAGCCAGAATTGCGATGTCATCTTGGTTGGCCATGCTGCCAAGTTGTCTGAACTTGTTGAAGTTCAGTCAGAGCGGGGACATCGTAATGGCCCTACTCTAGCCACAGCACATCCGCATCCACACTACGCTCACGGATGCAAGCCGCGATGTTGATGATGCAAGCCATTGTGACCAATGAGTTGAGGCGAATGCAACATGAAGCGGAGTTGAAAGTGTATTGGCCCTCAATGTCGCCTGCAGAGCGTTTCACAGCAAAGCCTTCGCTGGCCCACTCCCAGGACAACCTTGAACGTATTCCACTGTCAGGAAAATACATGGCTATACCAGAGTTGACCAAGTCAACAGGCGGAGTATGGCTGACGATTGATGGGTCATAGCGTAAGAGTCCAAGGGCAATCCGGTGTTCACGTTTGATTCTCGGGTTTTAACGGATTGAAAGCTTGCAGAATTTAGGGCTGGGTGCTTCTGTATACGTGTGTGGCGAGAGGAAGCATATCGGAAACCGACCGAGATACGAGTGAAACGATACGGCTGGCATCAAAAGGCCGATCTCATTTGAGAGTAGAACCATCACGCATTGTTGATAAGCATGTTTGTGTTACTCGGGGAAGGGAGTTGAAGACATGGCGGGCAGGCGAGATATGAAAACCCAGATAAGGAAGATAAGCGTTGATGAAGAAGTACGGGTGTGTTGTGGTGAAGCTGGGGGTGCCTGGTTAGCGGCTGTAGGGGGGTTCGCTGTCTGTGAGGGGAGAGGGATCTCAACCTGGGGGAGATTCTGGGG
>JABCJY010001076.1:0-54790 GCA_013184415.1 Fusarium concolor
GACTGTTGGAAAATCCGGGAATCCCCCTTCCCTTCAGGGTTCAGACTGTTAGTCTGAAAGTCCTAGATTTAAAGTTCAAAGTCCTAGATACAATCATCTAGAGATATAAGCCCGAGAAGAACTCTCAGCTCAATAATGAACAACCAAGTTTCATAAAAATATATATTTTCACCCAGCACTACTGCGCAATATAAACAACAGGAGTTAGATGGTGGTAGAAGGAGAAGATGAGGGAAACACACGCGCCAATGTCATTGACTACCACTGCGATGCGGAGACCATGTTCGCTTCGAAGGATGTGTTGCAGAAGTGTAGTTTTGCCAGATCCCTAGATACAATTAGCCATAGTTTGTGAAAAGAGTTGTCAGGTTGACGTACCAAGAATCCCGAGAGAAGTGTCACAGGTAAGGCCTTGGGAGGAATGCTGGGCTTCTTCACACCCTTGCTCTTACCACTCTTCTTGACCTTATTCTTAGCCATTTTGAACGCCGGAAAAACGAGGGTGAAGATAGCAGTGGGAAAGTGAGAGACAAAGGATGGGAGATGATTTGGATCAAGGAAAGATGTCACATACATCAAAGTCTGGTATTTCTACTTCTCGTTGACTTACACGAGAATCTTGCTTACAATCAGGCTGCTCATCAAGGTATGGTCCCTAAGGCCATCAAGGTGATGCTATCGCGGATGTGAGTACCTTGGTGACAATTTCGGTAACTCTATTGGCCACCGCTGGAAAACGGATATCGATTATAATGCAGCTCTAGTCATCAAAGGGCCTAGTGGCTGATGCAAGTGAAGTTGGGGATGCGGAGCCTCTGGAAGTTAAATGGCATGGAGAAGGAAGGGCAACATACAGCTGAAGAAATTACTTGCTATCACAAGGGTCTAAAAGCATCTATACATAACAGTATCTATAAAATTACTTAGATTTAAACTCGACTTGAGAGTTATTGCATCTGCAAATGTCCAATGGCCAGAAGTGACTGGTCAATTTTGGGAGACAAGAAGGGTTCGGGGAGGATATTTAATGTACTTGGGCGACCGGGGTCTTTTGGCTGCATTATCAATTCTCTCAAGGTCATTGGTCCCACAAGGCTTTTTTTTTTTTAGCAAGCATCACCGGCTTATATGGAACAAAAGGGTGCTGGTACAACAAGACCTTGTTGAGCTGATGAGAACCTTGATGTCTCGGATCGCCTGTCTCGAATGATGCCATGATCTGGCTCGATTTTACGATATTCCTTTAGACATAAAAGTTATACAGGAAGTAGACAAGATATCAAGATACCAAGTTGAGACTGGGTAACGGATGAAATATATTGCCGCTACTTTCTATGGCCACCAGTCATAAGCTTTACCAATACCTCGCATGTTTATAGGCCGACTCACAACTTACTAGACTAAGTTTCTACATTCAACCACCAATGATACCCAAATAAGACATCCATAAACCAATTCGACAAGGTCGTGCTGAGAAAGTGGAAAGCAGAAGGGTTGCATACCTAGGCATGCGCAAAACCAGGCATGAGTTTGGCAACTTACTATTTCATATTACTGAGCCGTGCTAACACGAGAATTAAAGAATACTTAAAAAGATTGTAACTAGCAAGATGATCAGTCAAATATAAATGAGCATAGGTTATACAAATAAATTAAAGAAATGACAAAAAATGGAATAATCCTGCGTCATCCGGAATTCGAATCCGAGCCTCAACTTTTCTCAATGGAAGAGTTGAATCCTAACCCCTAGACCAATGACGCTTGATTAGTAATCAATACACAAATTGAACTCATACCAATAGTGCGGCACCTCTCGAGGGTCTCTGAAAGCATTAAATGCCTCGGTCAAATTTGTGAGAAATTCCCTCGTAAAACGGCCGAGGAACCAACGGTTAAGTGAACTGAGGCAGAACAACTTCTAGGTAGTGCCAAATAAGATTGAAAATAAGATTCTTAGGCTAAAGGCTATTTTGCGGCTGTATCAGGTCATGTAGGTAGAAAATGTTAGAACTTTCCGGTGCACCCAAGCCAAACTTTGATTAACATCTCCTCTAATATCCTACTTATTTCATGACTTTCGAGTTCATGTTATACTTATAATGCCAACCCTCACTCTTCATATCCATTCTAATCTTATACGTCTCCTCCGCAATCCTCAAAACATCCAAATCCACATCAACAATTTCCATCTTCTCCTGTCCAACCTCAATTCGTCCCAGTGCTCCCAAAATCGGCATGTTCACGCAACTCAACCCGCCAGCATTGCAGAACACAACAGCCGCAGTATTCTCAAAAGCTCTTGAAGTCAGAGTACAGTTGAGGAAAAGCCTCTCAGAATCGGGGTTCAGATCAGCCCCTTCTTCGCCGTTGTCGTCCATGAACCAGTATGATGGGATAAGAATGATATCCGCACCGTCATTGACTAGTGCTTTGAAAGCTTCAGGGAATGCCAAATCCCAGCATATTACCATACCGGCGCGCACAGGTCTTCCGTCAGCGTGCTTGAGCGGCGTGTCGAACGCCGTGTGAGGTGTATGCGTTGATGAAGTCAGATGCGGACGTTCAGGATGCCACAGATTCTTCTTCTGATAAGACCCGCAGATCTCTCCTGTTCCTGCAGCAAGGAAGTACGCCATGTTGCGGAGTTCTTCATCTTGGGAATCAGCAACGGGATGAACTTCGCAGATTGTGCCGGGTACGATGTTGATATTGAGCTCTTTAGCTAGGGACTGATATTTTGAGAGATAGCCTGTTGAGATTTTGCTGGCGGATACAAAGTCGGGATGTTCGGGAACCCATGATGTGAGATGGAATTCAGGAAGAATTGCAATGTCGCATCCTTTAGAAGCTGCAGTGCGGAGATAAGATTCCGCTTTGGCAAAGTTTTCTTCTACAACGATGGACTAAAAAGTGTCAATTGATGAGTCATTGATAAATGAATACATTGAGGTTTTGAGGGCAAATATGTGTATATGTAAATGGTCAACTAACCTTTGGCTCAAATTGTATAACAGCAATCTTATAGACAGGCGCCATTTTGACAGATTCTCGTTGGTTACCGAAAAAATGGTAAAGTTTGAAGTGTCATGTCCTGCATCTGCATGGAACAAATTCTGGGGATAGGTGCGGAGTAGATAAAAGCTTCGGTACTCGGCATGATCATTTACGTAGCGCACTCCACTATCACGTCCTCAAAATGGCAACGAGTTCGTGATGCTATGAGCCAATCATGCGAACCTGTCAAGTTCTTTGGTGTTTCGCCACTCACGTCAGCGATGGCTATCCTTTGGATTTAATTACCGAATGCAGCAAGAGTATAAAATACTGCTGACTGTTCCGTTCATAGTCGGCGCTTATGCTCCGGTCCGGCCACTTGAATTCTTCAACGAGTGAGGGATTGAATTATGTTTATTAATTCATGTTCATGTGATGGGATTGACTGACCAGTCCTCGATGTCTGAGATATTCTTGCTCCAAATACCTTAAATGTTGTTACCGCACAGCAATATCATATCAGTTGAAGCAATGGCATATTATTTTCCAGTATATTTAATATGTCTTGCTATTCCTATACTATTACGAACTACTTTAGCCAAAGCTTTGAGTATTCACACAGCACCATAGTAGAGCTCAAGAAGACATTTGCTAAACCTGTTGGTTCAAGATGATATTTTCTGTCGAAGAATTATTTTCTACGAGGTAACATTATACTACCATTATTTATTTTTATTCTTATGAAACACCATTATACCTACTGCGGATTTTTAACTTCAGGAAACATTTGTTATTGTGATGCAGTCATCGAAGATGCGCACCAAATCACCAACAATGTGACCCACTGTATTACAGGCTCCAGCCCTACGACGCAGGCGAAGAATCACCCGCAGCTCATCCAATCCAACGTAACTTTAGCCGCCTTATCTGCCTCCACTGCTACAATGATCCCTTGAGATCATAAACTCACTCACCATGGCATCATCCTCGGCACGCCCGCCAGAGGATACCCTCATGCCTTTTTCATGCTATGAATGTCGCAACCGTAAACTAAAATGCGACCGGCTCAACCCCGAATGCAGCCGATGTTCAGCCACTGGCACGAAATGTCAATATCCCGCGTCAAGAAAACGGCCTGTGATAACGGCGACGAGACCAAGAGTTAAGGAACTTGAGTCGCGATTAGGTTGGTTGTCAATGAATTGGATGAGCCGGGCTAAGAGTGGTAGCTGAACTGGAACATCGACTGAAAGCGACGCAGGAGGAGGGATATCAGTCATTTAGACCTTTTGAAGAGTCAGAAAACCGGCTTTCTGAGACGGGGCGTTTTGAACAGCTGCCACCGCAAAAGGTTATCGAAGAACTGTAAGTATACGTCCGCAAGATTATTGTTTCTGACAGTTTGCAGGACAAATGTCTTTTTTACAAAAGTGCATTGCGATGCGCAGTATATTCATCCAGCGCGATATCTTGCCTCGCTTTATCTCCCGCCACATATGCAGCCACCCATGTGTCTACAGTATATCGTCATGGCGCGCGCTGCACTTGTCTCGCCACCTCACAAACACCTCGCAGATCCATTTTATCGACGAGCGAGATATTATCTCGAAGCCGATGAACAAAAGGTCAACAACCATCAAACTCAACGCCAGTACTTGAGTTGACAAAAACTAGGGCGAGGGAGAGTATTTCGTTACTCTACCTCATGCACAATGCTGCGCGCTGATGACTCATTTCGAAGTACACCATCTATGGTTCTCCAGATCATCAATGAGCACATCGAAAGCCGTGCGTCTGGCTCAGATACTGGGCCTTCATCAGCTCGACGGCAAAACTGACATGAGACGAAACGCGACGCTTTTACCGCCCAAAGATTGGTGTGAACTTGAAGAGAGGCGACGAACGCTTTGGACTATCTTTTGCTTGGACAAGGTCACTAGCGGGACTACAGGATGGCCGAGTTTGATGGATGCCAGCAGGGTAAGATCCTCAGGGCCTGTTAAGATGTTGAGCTGATTTTTATAGATTAGCACATTGTTGCCAGCCTCAGAAGAAGCTTTTCAACTCGGCATGGAGGAACCTTCGACGACGTTGACCAAAGTTCTTGGCGGAGATAACTCTCTCTGCTCAGCGTTCGCCTGTCGAATTATCACGACGCACCTCTTTCACGAATGTCTCGACCATACTTACCAAGATCATCAGGACTCTAACCCGACAGATATTCAAAACAGTCGCTTCTGGAAACGTCACCGTGATCTAGACACAGGCCTTGCAACAGCCTTCATCACTCTACCGGAAACACTGCGCGGCTCAAAAACCCAAGAATCCACAGCAATAAACCTTCAACTTCACACGGCGTCAATCTGCATTCATCGCGTTGGCGCCGCTCAAGCACGGAAACATAATATCTCAATCGACATATTATCCAGCACACAAGCTCGACTTCTCCCCGCCGCGGACGCAATCTTCAACATCATCGCTTCACTCACCGACGTAACCGCCATGTTCCGAAATCCACTTGTCGCATTTGCAGCCTACATGGCAACATACGTATTCCTAGAAGACTTCTCATCTACGCAAAATCACTCCAGCGAGATGAAAATGTCAGCGCTAATGGATCTGATGATTACCATCGGCCATGAGAATCCAGTTACTGCATCTGCAGCTATACAAATGGCGCATGAGCTACGCAGATCGGGAATTGATGCAAGTGCCGTGGATAAGGTACATTCTTTGCTCTGATAAGTGAGTTGTTGCTAATGATATTTTAGGTTAAGGATCTTATGGAAGAGATGAGAGGACCGCTTTTAGGGCAACAGGATAGGGTTGAGGGAAGTGTGGTGTTTTGTCCGTTTGATGGACCTGAGGGACCTGCGCCGAGAGGGGTTCCAAGGGAGGTTTTGAGGGGTAATTTTGATGGTTTGTCTTAACTCTTAACATACATCATATATACATCATCGATCTAGCGGTCGAATCGAACAGCAAAAGTCTAGGTCCAGGGTACTTGAACAGGCAGGATACTATTATTAGTGTCCGACCTTGGTTCTATTGACCAGATTGGTGGTAATGGAAAGATGACTTGCACTATTTCATGTTGCAAGAGCGGTCAAGGCTAATATACCACTTTTTTATCAATCGCAAGGATCTATTAAATCATCAATCATGACCTGCATCCATTAAAATGGAGGTTTACTCGGAATCGGAGTCGGCTTTAATTCAATCGTCAATCACGCTATTCACATGGGGTATCTTTTGGCCTTATCGTACTAGGAAATACCCCCAACTCATGGCGGAGACCCCGCGTCTGGTCCACTCAGCCTCAAGCCCTCAACCTCGTACTACTCAAGACATTTCTCTCACTTTTAGCGAATGTTACCAGTTGATCAACGTGTTTTATTCCCCTTTAATCCCCGCCCACCATGTCAGCTCCTCTTGACAAGTACGGCCCCGAGGTCCAGAAGGTCCCTGCAGACACTCCGGTCGCTGACATCATCGCCCTCCTCAAGCGCGATGGAGGGGTTTTCGTCAAGGGTCTGATACCTGAAACCGAGGTTGAAAAAGCATACGACGAGTGTCGGGAGCGTCTTGACTCGGACGTGGAATGGTCTGGCAAATTCTTCCCTAGTTAGTATCCCCACTTCACCCACCAATATGTTATTGTTGACATCGCCGAAGAGCAGACGCAACGTGCGCCAAGCCTTCTTGCTCTAAGCCCTACATACGCTAGGACCCAGGTCATGAACCCAATCTACCAACAGGTCGTCGATCATTTCCTGACTACCCGTAGTTGGTTCTGGTGGGGAGATGAGAGGAAGGAGTCTGTATCGAAACCTTATGTTCACTCTTGTGCAGCTATGAGAATTGGACCTGGAGGAAAGGCACAGCCACTTCATCGTGATGACTATATCAACCATAACATTCACACTGACATCGATAAGTGGGATGATGAGCGGGATAAGAACCGTGAATCTGCTGTTGGATTGTTTGTTGCTGGATCAAAGGTGACTAAGGAGAATGGCGGTACTCAGTTTATACAAGGGAGCCATCTCTGGTGAGTACTTGCAAAAGTCTGTTTAGTAAAAGTCGTGCTGACAACCTATAGGGGCTCTGACAGAGGTCCTCCCCGCGTTGAAGACTGCATCTTTGCCGAGATGGACAAAGGAGATGCCTTCATCATGCTGGCTTCAGCATATCACGGTGGCGGAACCAACTCAACCAAGGATGAGCGCAGACTAATCTTTGCTACCTTCTCTATTCGGGGCTACCTGAGGCAGGAGGAGAACCAATTCCTTGCTGTACCTAGGGAAAAGGCCAAGGAACTTGATCAAGATATACAGGCATTCATGGGCTACTCCATGAGTGATCCGGCATGTGGATATGTAGAGCAGATGGATCCGATATACTTGCTTCGACCTGAGCTCGAGAAAGGTCCTTCGGATTTTTAGTTCACAATTGCAAGTAGAAAGAAGAAAATGAAAACAAATTTGCAAATGCATATTCAATAATATTTGTCATATTATACCAACAGTCAGCCATTATTAAGAGGCGTCGACTAATCGGCGAAGGAGCATGACAATGAGGCGCCTTGCATGACCTAAAAATACCATCCCCACTCAATCCTCAACTCCGACTCCGAACCCAATCTTCTTCATCTTTTCTTTCAAAGTTCGTCCTTTGTTTCCACATCCGGTAATAAACACAGCAACAATGGCCAGCACTGATCTTTCAACTTTAAACCGACCAACAGCCCGACGCAGGGGTGAGCCTTTTTCTTGTATTTAAATCTATTGTGGGCCACTGACTCAAATATTACACAGATCCAGCTTGTGGAACGTGTCGCAAAAAATGTCGAAAATGCGATCGCAAACGGCCTGTTTGCGATAGATGTCGCGCTAGAGGTCTTCATTGTGAGGGATATCCTCCGAGATTTCAATTCCAGGAGACTTTGACGGTTCTTCCTTGCCAGTCGGAGACGCAAGATACGGCGAGGGAAAGTAGTGATGCTTCGAGGGCGGCGTCAGATGAGTTCCCTCTTGATGGTTCAGCGCCGGCCGAAGGGAATGCATTGATTTCGCCTGCCCTCTCCGTGGAACCTGTCGTTATAGACAGTTCTTTGACTCTTATCTCACCTCAATCATCCGCGACAGTCTCGTTATCCCCAGATGAGATTGCCCCGATTTCTTTACCTGGAAGCACTGAGCTTGAGCACGACATCGTCGCGAATCGACACATCATTGAATACTGTAAGACTTCCCAAATTCCCAACCAGCTGTCTGTGCCTAGACTGACACATGATTTAGTTGATCAAACGCTCAGCGAGCATTTCATCATTCACGTCCCAGGTCTAGACAATCCCTTCAGAGAATATGTCCTGCCGCTTGCCTACCAACACCAGGGAATCTTGCACGCCTTGCTCGGATTATCGTCATGTCACATGTCAAATACCGGATACGACATGAATCCGAGGCTTGTGACGGTCTCTCTCCAGTATAGACTATCCGCTATTCAGTCGCTCGCATCTCTGCTGCACAAAGAGGACACGTCACGACTCACTCCTACCGAGGAAGAATATGTATTAGCTATGGTGCTTCTACTTGTGCTTCACGATGTGAGACCCACTTAATCTTCTCAGCAAAAGTCGCTAACTCTTTGTAGGTCTGCGAGTCGGGCGTTTCTACGCATGGAGCTCACCTAACAGGCGTGTCGTTCCTCTGCAAACGAATGGCCTGTCTAGATGATTTCCCCATGCGTTCAAGAGCCGGCATGTTCTTGATCTCCGCGCTATCCTGGTAAATAAATCTCCGAGTCCCCAGATCTCGCCACTTTTACTAACGCTGACAGGTTGGACATGCTACGTGGCTTCAGTGGCGCCGAAAAACTCTCTTACTCCACAGAAGTACGAGAATGCGTAAGAGATCACGGAAGTCTTAGTCTTCATACGCTTGTCGGCTGTCCGCCCGTAATTTTCTTCAAGATTGGTCAGGTTCTTGAAGCTGGTAGGTCTTATTTGGCTGGGGATCTACAACTTGAACAGTTTCAGCATTTACTAGACGATGCTGAGAAGTTCTTTCGCAGCTGGGACCCTGACCAGGCGGTTTATCCCACTGCTCATCAGGAATGGCGACATCTCGCTGAGGCATACAGACATGCCTGTCTTCTTCGGGTTATGCGATTCCCCGATGCCTTTGCAATATCCTGTGACAACCCTCAGATCAAAGCCTCCGTCTCCGCAGTTCTCGATGTCTGCGCCGTGATACCAAGAGACAGCGTCTTTTACAAACGTCTCCTCTTTCCCCTCTTCTTAGCCGGAGCTGACACATGTTCGCCACATCAGATGCACTATGCCAGCTGGTGCATCAGCGAAATCAAACACTCAACCGGCTTCCAGCATCCAGCTATGACCGAACTTCTGACCAATGTCTGGGAAGAAAGACGGACGAATTCTCGGAGGTGGTCAAATGTTCCCTGGATGGAATTCGTCAGTACACCGCTTGTTCCTTTCGCCCGTATCGCATACTAACAGGACACTCCGCAGACCTGTTCAGAGCTCCTACGTCTTCAACATGCATATCTCTTTTTCTGACGGGCCGACATTCCACTAGCGCTCCACATTGTCGCATGTCTAAGTCGGAGTCGGGAATCGGGGTTATAATCGGACTTGGCGATTTGCTAAGCGGGTTGGGAGTATTTCTGTAAACGGGATAGCTTCAATTCTGGAGCCGTCATTGGCTCTAGATAAAAGCTGCATTACTGCGGTGAAAGTTTCGCGAGAAAACAAAAGTTTTTTTAGATCATTTTTCAGAGCAATTTTTATACTCAAATTTTAGCTATCAGAGATCATGGCAGCACCAGAGAAGAACCCGATTGAGTTGGAAAAGGCCGCCAAGTTGGCCAATGTTCCCCATTGCGAACAATATGAGAGGATGATCTCAGGCATGCTGTCAGTGAACACCAAGACTCAAATTGTGTTGACTTGCTAAGAATTTTATAGTTACGACTCTCTCGTTCCGAAGCTCACAAATGCACGCCTCAACGCTCGGAAATACATGAATCAATTCAACACCTGGCTCCCTGAGGGAGACGACCTTACTATTGAGAACATCACCCAAACGCGAGCAAAGATCTTGAAGTCCTTCCTCGGGCACGTAGGTGATGACGAAATATTCATTGAGCCTCCTTTCAGAGTCGACTATGGCCCCAACATGTCCGTTGGAAAGAAATTCTACGCCAATTTCAACCTGACAGTCTTGGATTCAGCTATCGTCACTATTGGCGACCGGGTTATGATTGGTCCAAACGTGATGATCTCAACAGCGACTCATGAAACAGAAGTGGCCAGTCGAAGGGCCTACATCGAGTACGCATATCCTATCAATATTGGCGACGACTGTTGGATTGGAGGTGGCGTTACTATTTTGCCGGGCGTAACGATTGGAGAGGGATGCACGATAGGCGCCGGCTCAATCGTGACGCGCGATATTCCTGCCTGGAGCGTGGCTGTGGGATCCCCTGCAAGGGTTGTTAAAAAGGTCCAGCCTCTGGGTCCAGCTGAAGATTGAGTTGGCCGACGGGTTGTAGAAAAATCGAGATTGAGGTAAGGGTGTCATAAAAATTAGGATAGTTTACCTAAAGTCTTAGGGCGTAAATGCCTAATTCTTTATGTCAATAGGCTCTTGGTGTCCTGGTTATTTTCTGGGCCACCTGGTTGGGAAATGCTCGAGCACCTACAGATGTAGCTTGAAAATACAACGTTAATTTCCAGAAAAGATAGATTCAGGATAAAAACCCTCAGGGGAAGCGCTCAGCTGAAGGTGAATTACAGGGATGTTGTGACCAACTACAGACTAGGCGTCTCAGAATATGCATGTTGGTCGACGTTCGTGGCTTACCCCTGTGAACAACTAATTTCTGCCGTTTGCTGAGAACGTATCCTTAGACTTAACATGTCTTATTTTAAGATTCCCCCAAAAAGACATTTTTGCCGCATCTTCACTGCTCAATCGCCATAATATCATCATTGTACCAACAAGAATCATGCCAACAGAACATAAGATCCAAGAACGGCTGATTGCTCTATCCGAAGGAATCAACTTGAAGGGAAAACATGCGAAAGAACGGTTGAATGTACTTCTCAAGTAAGTCGAAGCAGACACCACGAATTTCTTGGATATTGATCGCGAGGCAGACTTGGGCCAGATGTTTACAGCAGCGTTCCTGCACTGCTGTTTGAAATACTTCGAATTGCCGATGGAAAGAGCTTTGTCAAGGCTGCATCGAGAGGAGAATCTCCTTACCTCAGTTTTAAAATACATCCCAAGCACATTGTGGTCGATGTCAATGAAGACGGTCTTACAGAGGCAGACCTGAAGGCGATCTGCCAATCAAACCCCGACGAGCAGTCGCTCAAGAGAATCAATGAGTATAAAACTCTTGCTGCCGTTGCCAGGACTTTAAGAGTTAGGTCTGGAGATTTGGGATTTTCAATTCCACAAAGCAGCTATATCTTGCGACCTACTCGGATCACTACAGTCAGTACGGGTGAGATTCTCAAGGACTTTACAACCCGCATGACGCTTTGCCTCCACGACCTAGGGGATGAGCGAGCAGCAAAAGATCTACGGTCACTGATTTACACTTCCTTTGACAACCTGCAAGGTACATGCCTCCTCTTTCTCAAGAATCTCAAATCAATCAGCGTTGAGTTTTACAACGAAGACTGCTCCCTTGACTTTTCCAATCACTTCCACAGACGATTTGCAAAGAAAAGGGTTGATGAATATCGCGTATTTTTGGAATCGACGACGAAGTCTGAAACAAACGAGGCGAGGGAGACCTATATATATCATGTTACGGAAGAGGTAGCAGGAGATCTGGGAACGGCAGTCATTCTAGCGTTCCGGATATCCGACGATTATAAGCCTTATGTCGAAGGTTGGAAGCCTGAGGTTTTTAACATTCTACCTCTCGAAGATCACTATAAAGTAAGCCTGCTGACACTAATATCTCTCAACCAAATACTCATCTGTTAACTCTCATGGGTAGTTCCATATTCATGCAGATTTCGAGCTTGATAGCGAGCGAAAACATATCAAATTCAAATCAGATCGAAACCACAGGATCAATGACTGGATCGCGACGGCGTTCTTCCGAGCAGTTCTACAGTTCCTTGAGCATCCAACTCTATGTTATCACTGGCCACTATTTCTTCCAACACGGTCCTCAGATCCGTTTTATAGCACCTTGTTTTGGCAAATCTCTTGCTGGATTCAGCGAAACCCCGTTCTGAAATCAGTAAACTCAAAGCACTGGCGTCATATCCACCATATTCAAGATCTTGATTTAGTTGGGCAAGGTGGAGATGTTGCGCCAATGCTGGGGGATGAAAGGAATGACAAATTCCTTTCGACCAAGTACCCTCGGATGGCTGTTCTGGCTTTACGGAACTATGGCCTCGCAGAATACGACGCTGCTCTATTTCAGCTCCTGCTAGACGCTGATCTAGAAGATGCCCGCGTCAAGATGCATCGAGAGGCTAGTACTGGAGACTGGCATAGTCCTACCGCTCGTGACCTTCTAAAGTGGGCGAAAGGCCATCTGGAGTACGCTGAGAAGATAAGATCTCTAGACATCTTACCACTGGATGATGGCACATGGACTTCCATGGAGTTAGGAGCAGTCTACCTCCCAAAAAAGATGGAGGCTGGTATCCCAGTATCTCTGAATGTCAAGGTCATTAACCCATTGGCAGCACGCCAACCAGAATGGCAAGCCTTGTTTCGTCACCTTGAGATCGAGGACTTGACCGCCGAGCGAGCTAGAGAGCTAGCTTTGAGTCGGTTTATATATCCCAAAGAGCTATCGCTTGATGATCTCAAAAGCCTTCTTCGATACCTATATCTTACCCATCAACCATTCAGCTGGGGGCGACATCACCAGCAATACGGTCGAGTCCAAATACTGACCATGGACATGAAGTATGAGAACCCACACAGGAAAGTCATTTACCTTCCAGGAGAGGATGGCATCTACAGTCCTGAGAACATTTTGGCACCCAAGGAGAACGCACCAGGCATCCTTAGTTGTGTCTTACATCCCGACTTTCTAAGCAACCCACCAACTATGAAATCATCTTTTCATCCAACGTGGAAGATGTGGTTATGTGAGTTCATTGGACTGCAGGAACGACTAAGCATCTCAGAGCCAAAACCACTCATCGAACGCACTTCAACAAAGAGTGTCTTCTCAGCCGTCGATGAGACTGACCTGTCTGTACCTTTCAAACATGTTTTGCATCATTGCCCCATCAAGTTTCTAGACTTTTTTCATCATCTCTGGCCGCTCCATGGAGCCAGGTTGGTGGTTAACTCGGCACTTGTTTCAAAGATTCAAGATCTTCCTGCCAAGGATCTGTGCTGTGTGAATTACGCACTCAAGTTACAGGATACGTGGTTCCCACACCAAGACCTGAGGAGCTGTGTCAAGTTGTATATGGACCACCCTGAAGAGTTTCCTTTCCTCGATATTGAGGAAGACAAACCCAGAGGCCCGCACCTATTCTTCAAGTGGAACTTTTTGACAAGGTATTTTGGTGTCAAGCAAGATGACAATATCGACTTTCGATTGGAAATTCTGAGGTCCATTCGACGCTCATGCCCTGACAAGCTTTCTTCAAAGCAAACTCGAAAGGTATTTGACTTGTACGTTGACATCTCCCAAAGATTTGCTTCATCCAGTGAAGAGGAGAAAGAACGAGTTTGGTGAGTGTCTGCTAGGAATTTGGATGGAATGATGCTAATCTATGAGTAGGGATTTCTTTGGTGATGCGGGTATTCTATACATCGATGGAGAGGCACCCATTTGGACAAGTTCCTCTTGTTGCCTTTGGCGTGCACCACCTGACATGAAGTCTGTGTATTCTCTACACAGCTTTTACGTCAAACAAAGTCGTGATCCCCAGAAGATGAAACATCTTCACGATCTTTTCCACAAGGAGATGGATATACGTGATGCTACGTTGGACAACTTGGTGGCTGAGTTGAACATATTACGAGAATCAGGCTGCGAAGACAGTGCTCGGATTAATGGTATTTACAGATATATGGATGACGAGATTCCCGCGTCTTCCGATATGAGGTGAGCCCAATATCGTCACTAACAGTTCCAGGGCGAGGCTGACATACCATCAGAAATGCATTCCAGGCATCTCCTCTAATCTTCTGGAAGAGCGAACACAATTCATACTGGAACAAAGCCTCGGAGCGCCCTTGGTATGATGCCGAAGATCCCGCATCGAACCTGAAACGCCAATATGGAGATTTTAGAGAATTCTTCATTGAAAAACTAGGAATGCTATCGGCCTATGACAAGCTGCTGCGATGGACGACCGGTAGGGCAGAGGAGATCAAGACAATCATTCTATCATCGGTGGATGAGTGGGATAGGGTGACTTGGGATACCTCCAGAGAGCCAATCCTAAAAGCAAAAATATTCCCTGTGAGGCATCCGGACGGAACTGTTTCACTCTGTTCTGCTTCCGCAGACTTCGCTATTGCGGATCGAGAAACTCTGTCGATCAGGCTAAGAGACCAAATTAACATATTGGACTTTGATCTCAGCGAAACTCACCGTTTGCAGCCATTCTTTTGCTGGTTAGGCCTTCAGCACTGGTACCTCTCAAATCGCGTCGATGAGGAAACGAGCATCCCTAGCGACCTTGGGCCCCTAGTATCATCGAAGGAGTGGGATCTCAGACCTAAAGTAGACTATATACTCCGGTGGGCCATTCTGTCAGGATTGTGTGTCCTTTATGTACTGACAAATCTTATCATTTTAGGGTTGCAGCTACCTTTCATAGTCATCGGTTCGACCGGAACGCACCTTATCTCCGCCAGAGACTACGCACGATGCGAGTCATCGAGACTGACGAAATATTCTCCGAGTTAGTGATTCTTCAAAACGGCCGAATTGTTCGATCCAAACCGGAACCTGCCGCCTTGCATCTATGCGATGATGACGGGAAGCTCACTTTCTACGTGCCCAAGGACCCTAAGGCGCAGCAACTGTGCTTCTGGTCGGTTCTGCCTCGAATGTTCGCAGAATGGCTTTTTATGCGGCGACCGAAGAGAATTTTCGACAGCGATCCAGTGAAAATGACGAATGCCCTCACTTCCATCATTGCCAGTGATATCGCCGTCTTGGACAAGATACTTGAAGATCAAGGTATCATACACCTTACTTTCGAGGATGAAGACGGAGCTAGAGAGGGGACTTCTCATACCAAGGAGAAGGCAAGTTTGGAGAAAGGCTCTGGGATTGCCGAAGACACGCCAAAAGAGGATGTATCACCTGTCACTTCTGCGGAGAGCGAAAATGGCTGTGCAAACGCACCACCTGAGCTTGAGCTTCGACGTGATACTTCAGAAAGAAAGTCTGATCTATCTTTACGACAAAAACCCCGTCCCATTCGAGTTCCACCAGAGGGTAAGAATGACTCATCGGAAGCAGCTCAGACTTCCGTACCGTCGCAAAAAGACATCCCCTCAAACTCTCAAACTTCCTCAAATCCATCACTGGACCCAAAGATCATCTCTGACGATCTGCCCACGAGCAGCGAACAGAAACCTGGGTCTTCAGATATTCAAGCAGAGTCTCCTTCCCAATCCGCCCGAAAAAAGAAAGAGGTTGGAGAATTTTGGAAGAAGATAAAGCCAGAGAAGAGACCGACCTGTCCTCAACCTCCTGAGATGTTGGAAATTTCTTTTCCTACTGTGAAAGTGGCCCTTCCTAAGCCTTCAGGGAGTTGGAGCTGTCCTCAGCCGCCGGAAATGGTGGTCTTTTTTGGAAGCAATAAGTAAGTACTCACATAGCGAATTTGATTAGCAGAATTAGACTTCTAACTACTCAGCAGTCTACCACCGATGTTTAGTGATTATTTTGGGAAAAAACACTAGTTGTTCAATGAGCCTCCTCGAGTACAGTTGGCGGCTGATAGCAATGGTTGTTCTTTGTGTAAACACTCCGATAGAGGGGAAATGAAACATGCATAAGGCTATTTAGAAAACGGGCGTTCCTAAGGGATTGGTCGTGAAGTGTGTCTAAGGCCCCAAATATGTTGGAGGCTTGAAACAGATACAATTAATTTATCACAATTGACAGGATTATCCAGCATATAGCGGTGTGATACCAAGATTGATCTTTGCATTGGCGGGTCAGCCCTGTCAGTTCTGGAGCGGCAACTATGGCGCAGGGGCTTAAGACTATCGAATGCAAGAGTAAAGCATGTCTCATCTTCGGAACGAGCTACACTATTCACCGGCAATAACTGCATTACCCCATGTAAATTCTCGCTCCTTATTGTTCCACAGTCAAGTTACAAGACTTTGCAAGGCGCCACTCTGATGGTGTGATGTCAATTAATATTACACATAAGATTTTCTCTCAATCCTTAGGCTAAACATGCATGTTCTTGACATCCGGAGTGCTGCGTTTATATAGCGCTTATGGCTGAAGCCGGATCCTTGCACGCAATCGCAATAGCTGAAAAAGTAAAACAGTTTTTATAATAACAAGTTCCATAAACAGTACCTAGGCATGCAACTAAACGATAGTCTCTCAAGCTCTAACCCAACAGCGAGCACTTGATGATGTTTGGAGCATCGCTGGTGAGTCTCACTCAACGAGCTTGGCCTACTACAGGGGCCCCTCGAATTTAGGTGTCTCTCTTGGCTCGACTGGGTCGAAATCCTTCTCGTTTACCTCTGTTTCAGGGCTTTCCTCGTCCCGCTGCTCTTGTTCCTTTTGGACCTCCGTTTCGGCTTCGGCCTGCTCCTGCACTCTCTCAAGCACTTCCTGGGTGTCCTTCAGCGCGTCTGCTTCCTGCTTTGGAAGGTTTTCTTCAATTTGCTGCATCTGCTCTTTGATGTTTTCGCTCGTTTTGGTGAGAGTGGTGCTGGCATCAGTCAAAGCTGAGTCGCGAGCCTCCGGACTCATGTCAGGGTCCGTCGCCTTTGCAATCTCGTCGCTGGCCTTTTCGAGGTTCATGGCCGTCTCCTCAGTAGTCTGGGATGGAGGACCACTTTCCAAAACCTCTTTTATCTGCTCTTCCTGCTGTCGTACAGCATCTTGCTTGCTTTGGATGTCTTGGGCCTGGACGACCTCCTTATAGCTCTGCTGCACCTTTGGCACATTGGCCTCCACCTTTTGCGCCTGTGCTTCCACTTTGGGCACTGATTCTGCCTGATAGTCCTTTTCAACCTTGTCAACTTTGTCTTCCGCGTCCTTCTTGTTCTTAGCATCTTTCTCCACATCGTTCTTCTTTTGCGTCTCGGCTGCCTTGTGGCCCTTGGCCATGTAGTACAGCATACCAATGCCTGTCAACATTCCAATCAAGCCCTCGAGTGTACTAAGACTAAACCCGTTGGCCGAGTTCTTATTGTTGGCGTTCTTGGAGGTATTCGAGGGGTCTGGGATGGCCAGCTGATTGAGGTTGCCAGCCACCTTCTGCCCGTTGATGGTGCCCGAGAAGGCAGCTCCAATGGCATAGTTGGACACGGTCTTGCCGTCCTGCTGGCTGGTTTGGGCTACGTTCAGCCAGGTTGGGGTCAGCGACACGGATAGGTTGCCAGTGCCTTGGTTTTGCTCCGACATGGTGCCATCACCAGCCATCACCACCGGCGTGTTCTCGCCGTTTGTGTTAGCCATGGTCAGCACTGCCGAGCTGGCCGCTGCGCTGGCCGTGATGGCCAGCGTTGCCACCAAAGCCGGGGCTGAAGTGCTGCCCGCGTTGCTGCTACCTAGGCTGTAGAGGTAGTAGGTACCCTGCCAAGGGTTGGTGAACTGGGCTTGCCAGCTGAAAACCGCTGTCCAAGTAATAATTGTGCACGTCTTGAAGCTGCCAGTATTCTGGAAAAACTTGTTGACCGCATCTTTCTGGCTGGTCTTGTCACCTAGGGCTGTGCGGAACTGTGTGGCCAGTTGCGAGGACGGGTTGGCCTGGGAGTACTTGATGAACTTGAAGGAGTCCACCATGCTTTTCTGGTTGTCACTGGTGATAGTGAAGGCGTTTGAATCAGCGAAAGGGGAAACAGCCAGCACGGCCACAGGAAACTGCTGGTAGTAGATTCCGTTTAGTGCAGTGATGTTGCCTGTAACCATGGCCTGCAGTTGGCTGGCAAAGCGAATAGTTTGCACCTTCTGAGTACTGCCGGTCGACACGGTGGCCAGCTTGGTGTAGGTCAATGGCCCTTGCACATTGGGGTCAGTGCTGGGGTTGAACACATCGTAGATGTCCACAGAAGACCCCGAATTGTTGGTAATTGAGGCAACGGGATTGTTGGAAGTGGTGGAAGCCATGGTTGTTCAAGGTAAAGAATAAAGGCACGAATGGCTGAGTTGACGAGCGTGAAGTAAGTGTTTTGGATGTATTGAATGACTATAAGGAAGAATGGCTGTTGATGTGAATCGAGTAGGAAACAAGCATTCTTTGCAGCTATATATACATCAAATCCCTACCGCATTAGTGGGCATAAACGCAAATGGTAAGATAGTGTGAATAGCGTTGCTATTGCTTTGCCGTCTGGGATTGTTGAAGTTGCCCCGCGCGAAGACTTAGCATGCATGACTTACACTATCTCGTTGAGGCCCCGGATGGGCTTTACCCGTCCCCTCAGTCCTGGTCCAATCATTTGCTGTCAGATGACATTACTTTCATTCTTAACAGATTATTTGTAACCCTAAATATCTATACTATGTAGTAGTTGGCGGGACGGGCAAGAGCAGTCATATTCAGCCAGCCACTATTCTGACCACCAATTCAAATAGGCTAGCCAACATTTTCGATATTGATTCAAATCGGCCAGCTCAAGTTTCAATGCTCATCATACCCGGTCGTACCGACCATGTACTTACCCCTCTCAATATCAATCTCACAGCTGGAATGGTGGGGTTGCAGCTGATGAAGAATCAGCATGCTGAGACTTACATTCCTAGTTGTATTCAGCCAGCCACTATCCTGTCTATCAATTCTAATCAGCTGGTCAGCACTCTCGATATTCATTCAAATCGGCCAGCCCAGGCTTCACTGCTGATCTTACTCAGCCCTACCACGTAGTAGACTTACTACTCTCGGCATCTATCCGGCAGCTGAGATGGTTGAGGTTGTTCCGATGAGGGGTCAACATGCCTAGACTCAAGCCTTTCGTCGTATTCAGCCCGCCACTGTTCGCACTATCAATTCGAATCGGTGAGCCGCCATTCTCAGCATTGAGATGAAACATGCAGCCCTAGACTCACTATTATCGTATTGTTTCGATTTAGCTAGCGCCACCCAAGGAGCTTGGGCCACTCAGGCTGCCCATCACACCTAGATCACATTAATAGTCGTATTCAGCCGTTCGAATAAGCCAGCCATATCAGTCGCTATTGGTTCAAATCAGTCAGCCCTAGACTCAATATCAGCCGCACAACCGGTGAATGAGCTGTCCATTCCATCCCTGCGTGAACCGCATGTTCCACAAATAAGAAAAAGGTTCGGTCACATGCGTCATGATTGATTCGTATTTTCGTAGCTTGCAGTAATCGGGCATCACACATAGATCTCAATCTAACTCAATTTGCAGAAACATGCAGAGTCTAGATCAAATAGCGCCCGCAACAAGGGAGAGACACTCCGCCCTATGACGGAGGCTAAGGGAACGGGTATCTGGCGGGTACACCCGGGGGCGGTCCAACGACTGCCGAGAGTCTTGAACGACATGCCAGTTGACATTCATCTGGATGAAGTTAAGTAACCACCACTACCACTGCAACAACAACAATAACCACGGCTTCCAGAGATTTTATCACTTGCTTTCATTTTTCTCTCTTCTCTGTTTTACACACTGCTTAACCCTGTCATCATGTCTCCCCCTGTGGATGCCCCGGCCCCCAAGATATCTTTTGCCAATAACTTGGAGTTCAGCGTCACAGTCTACGACTCATTTAGTGAGCAAGACAAGACCAACTATTTTGGCACCTTGACCTCCATTGCAACGGTGCCGGCAAAATCCACGGCTGAAGTGCAGCTCAAGCACCCAACGTCGGTGCTGATCATCAGCAATGGAACAACCAACTCCCCCCTGGCGCGCATGTACTACTTGCAAGGCGTCAGCACCGGACCCTTTGCCGTAGGGGAGGCCGATGTCAAGGCCATGGCTGAAACTATGGATTTCATCAAGTTTATCACCGATAATAAGAATGACCCGATCACGGAGGCCTTCAATGACATCTGGAAAGACACCTCAAAGCCACAGGTAACGCCCGTGAACAATTTCTTTGCCCAGCATGAGAAGTACAAGGACTGCACGTTTGCTACATATATGATGGGCATTACATACACCGCCGAGCAGCCAGAGTCCAAAGGCAAGCCCATGGACCAGGCCTTGTATTCGCTCAGCACTCTCGCGACGCTGCTGGGCGCATCTTGGCCGGAATTCCTTCCAGATATCGTGGTGACCAAGTTCACTTGTAATACCAACAACGATATCCTCTCCCTTCAAGCCGGGATAGACCTGAAGAAGCTGCCTGCCCAGTCAGACCAGGCGCTGCAATTTTTCGGGTCGTTGTTCAACGTCCAGCAGCTTCAGGTCTCGGTCATGTTCAATTATGCCGTCGGTCTAAACATATTCGGCACCCGCCTTGCTATCAGCCTTGATGCTATGCACGTACCCTTTGGCGGAGCGGGAACCTTGAACATCAATAAACCCACTGCCACCATTGACATCAACCCACTATTCAAGTTTGTCATATTCACCGTTACTGGTGACATCCCGTTCGATATATTCGACAAGAAGTTTGAGGCTGATGTGTCCATGACCATTGACAACATCGAGGCCGCCTTCGGCGTAGTCATAAAGGGAGACAAGACCTCACTCCCAGCACCACCAATCCTAAAGGGCGTGCACTTTGATTCCTTTGGTGTAGGCATCGGAATCATATTCGAGCCGCCAAGTGCTGCTATTGGATTGTCAGGTCAATTTCACATTGGTGACGCTGGCAACAATACCATCGTGCCCCTTGATGATACCTCGTTCGCGGTTGTGTGCCAGTTGATAGAGGAGGTGCCAAACCCCCTATACATTTCCTTCTACGTGCCTAAGATGCACCTGACGGACGTATACACAGTCTTCACCAATGCCCAATGCCCTGTGGACATACCAGTGTTATTCAGCGACCTATCCTTCCAGTGGTCTGAAAACCCCATGGTACCTGTGGTGTTGCCTGATGGGTCGCTCTCCAACATGGGCTACGGCTTCAGCGCAGCTGCCGACATCTTTGGCTTCGACTTCTACGGCGATGTGGAACTTGACCTCAGTAACGGGGTGAAAGCCGACATCGAGATGTCTCCCCTGTCACTCGGCAACATATTCTCGATAGGGGGAGATGGCACCGGCGTTACCTTGAAGGTGGATGCCAACGGCAATCCCATCAAAAACAATCAGATAATCACCAAGGCCGCGCAGAAGCAGGCGCTCAAAGATGCCACGACGAAGCAGATGGTGCCTCCAGGTGGCGCAGTGTTGAAGATCCAGACGTCGGCCTCGCCCTTCCTGCACCTCAACGGTGCTGTGAACTTATTCGAGGTAGTAAGTTGGCACCTGGATGCCGATATAACCTCGAGCGGCATTAAGTTCGAAGTGGGTTTTGACGGAATCCTAACTTCGACTATGAGTTGCACATTATCCGATTTCCATAACCTGGCCGCCTCGTTTCAGTACGGTCTCAATGACACTATTTCCCTACCTTCAATCGGTGGAGTCAGTCTAGGCTCTATTCCCTTGCAGGTAATGGTCGGTGCACACTTCGCACTGAATACAAGCTCGTCAGACATTATCTTCTCAGTCGGAGGCAGCTTCGATTTCGAAGGCATGACCCGCAACTTCGGCGACTTCACGGCTGATGTGAACATTTCACGCGTAAGCGATCTCCTGTCAGCCATCCTCGACAACATTGAGAGCAATGCCAGCCAGATATTCGGCGACCTGCTGAATGAGGCTGGTGTGTGGGCCAACAAGGTTAAGCAGGACGTCATCCAGGGGGTTGACTCGGTTGCCCACGTCTTGCAAAATGCCTTCAGCCAAGATGCCAACCAGGTAGCTGCTACCATGAAGGACGCAGGCTTCGCAGCCGACACTATAGCTTCAGGTCTCCGACAAGCCTTTGGCCAATCGGCAACGGCTATCGCGCAAACTATGCAGCAGGTCGGATTTGCCGGCGAAGAGGTGGCCTCGGCACTCAAATCTGTGTTTGGCAACGATGCTGCGCAGATAGCCTCCGCCCTGCAAACCGCCTTCGGCTGGAGCGCCGACCAAATCAACGGCGTGCTGGGCTCGATCGGTTTCAGCGCCAATGACATAGCCCAAGCCTTTCAATCACTCGGGGGAGAATTTGAGGACATCGGCAACAAGATTCTAGAGGGTCTGGGTGGCCTTTTCGGTGGCGGTGGCATTTTCGGCGGCGGGTTTCCTTAGGCGGCTGCTATAATTGGCGGAGGTGTTTGTTCATGTATTCATTCAGTTTTGGGCGTTAGTCTCGAGTCGAAGTTGCGAACTTTGGAAACAAATAACCAAGGTACAATGGGGGAATGGAGCGGTTTTAAAATGATCGTTGATATGAACTCTAGTGCCGATCCAATGCGAATAATTGTAGTAGTGGCATTTCAGTGTACTTAGAGGGCTAAATTTCGCCTAGAGGCTATTCTATTAGGAAAACACTTACCCCCAACAATGGTTCATGAAGTAGTGAAGCTATCTGTGCAAGGTGTGTGCCTCAGGCCCCCACTTCCCTCTACAGTCGTAACCTGGCCCTTCCATTAAGGGTCTCCGTAGCTCCTTCACCAACACGCGCCTCTTCCTTCTCACGCCCTTTCCATACTATCGTTTTCCTTCGTGATTCTCTTCAAGCTGAACTTGAAACGCAATGTCGAATATGGTATAGTTCCGCTCAGTTAAGCGCGCGCTTGCATCAGCCTAAAGCCACCTGGAAAGGACCAAGAGTTTAAAGCTGACGAACCAGGATACAACAATAGGCGCTTTGACAAGTCCATTTTGGAACTTTGGAGGACACCATGTGGCGATCATATGCATTCGTGTGGCATCAATAAGCGCCAATCCCCGCTGAGGTCCAAGAATGGGATAAGTGCGATGTGATAACTCAAAAGAGACAAGGGTATTGTGACCAACATGCAGAGTAGGCGTCGCAGGATCCTCGGGCTACAGCATAACAAACAGCACAGCCACCGTCGCAGCCCACCAATATTGACGTCGACTTTGGTTCTGTCCAAAAAGAACTCACTTTATCCAGATCTCCAATTAACAAACAAACCCTCCAATTTTCGACAGAAGCGACGTACACAACTAATTAGCTATCATGACGAGTTTAGAAGAGGCAGAGCAAATCGTGAAGGAGGTGACTGGCGAGTATGGATATCTGGATCATGATATGATGGATGACATCGGGCGATATAACTCCGATTATCGTCGAAAGATTGATGAGAACTGGCTAAAGATGGAGAACGCTGCCTCTCATTCTATCAAGGTGTAAGTATCACCCGATTACTCTACTGGGACATTTTAGCTCAAGCAATAATTAGGTTGGCAAAAAACATCTATGGAAGCGGCGCAAGATTCGTCTTTGAGCTGCTCCAAAACGCAGAAGATAACCGTTATCTCAAGGCAGGTGCCAAGAATATCGCCCCATTCATCTCTTTCAAAATCTACCCGAAGCATATTGTCGTCGATTGCAATGAGGACGGTTTCACCAAGCCAGATCTCAAAGCAATATGCTCCGTCGGCGAAAGCACAAAAACGGCTGCACACGGATATGTCGGTGCCAAAGGCATCGGGTTCAAGTCTGTCTTCATTGCCGCCAATCGAGTACACATTCAGTCGGGCAACTTCTCGTTTGAATTCCGACACAATAAGACCGACCCAGGTCTTGGTATGGTAAGACCCATTTGGGTCAACCCGACTGAAACAATTCCTGGTCCTCTGACTCGCACGACACTCTACCTCCATGATCAAGGCGACGAGGATGAGATCGAGCATCTGAAGACGGTCATCGCCATGCAGTTCGACGATCTTCAAGAGACATGTCTGTTGTTCCTTCAAAAACTAAAACAGATAACCGTCGCATTTTATAACGAGCAGGGGGAGCTAAACCGCTCGAAGCGATTTCAGAAAGTCGATATCGACGATCATCGTGTTTCTTTGGAAACAACAACCATTATTGACGGCCAAGAGTCCATTAAGAGCCAGATCTATCACATCACCAAGCAACTAGCTACAGGTTTAGCACAGAGTGAGAGTCGCGATCCCGCTACAACTGATGAGGCCAGAAGGGCCCTGACTTCAGCGGAAGTTGTTTTGGCTTTTCCTCTCACAAGTGACTACAAACCACATATTTCACGCCAGAAACAAGAACTATTTGCGTTCTTGCCCCTCCGTACATCTGATTACAAGGTTGGTCATACCAACTCCTTTACTTTACTTCCTTTGGATGATGCTGACAGTAGCTAGTTTCACATTCAGTCAGACTTCGACACGAACGCCAATCGACAGGACATTGTGACTACCACCAGGAGAAACCTGAATATCCGTGACTGGATAGCGACCGCCTTCCTCAAAGCTGTTTTACAGTTCTGCGAACACCCAACTCTTTGCTACCACTGGCCGCTCTTCCTTCCATCGCAAGTGGATGGGTTCGACTCATTTTGGTCTGGATTAAATGCCAAGATCAAGTCCTTGGTTGAAAGCAACCCTGTTGTCAAGTCAAGGCACCGAAATGACCTGCGCCTTATTCGCGACGTTTTCATAATTGGTAGTGATGCTCAAGACGAAGCAGGACAGCCTCTATTCGACGACCCCATCAAGGACCCCTTCATTTCATCCAAATATCCGACCATAGCAACTGATTCTTTGAAAGACTATGGGCTAAAGATCGGTAGCGCCAAACTTTTTGTCGATCTACTAAAGGCTGATCTCGATAATCAAAACTCCAAGATCCGTTCAGAGGAAACAAACGATGAATGGCACGCGGCGGTGGCTCGCTTATGTTCAAAAATGATTGCAAATGGTTGGTCTACCGCTCAAGTGCTAAGGTCGCTTCCTATTCTACCACTAAGAGATGACGAATGGGCGTCATCTTTGCAAGGTCCGGTCTACTTTCCAAAGACGGGGGAGATTGAAATTCCTGAAAATCTGAAACTCAAGGTATTGAAACCTTCCACAACCGGTAACGCAGACCGGAACACTTTCTTCAGACACCTTGGAGTTTCTGAGGCCACATTCCAACAAATCAGATCTTCAATATTTTCCTCTTTTTCCACCTTTTATAGAATTACTGTCGGTTTCACTCATAACTCTCTGGTGTACCTATACCTGACTCACCAACCCTTGGTTCATCGGAAACAAGACTACAGCGAGGCATATGTTCTTCTCCCGGGTGGAACTGTTGATCAGACTCAGAGGTCAACCATCTACTTTCCAGCAGCGGATCATCGTTTCAGCCCCAAAAGCCTTTTGGAAGGACAAGAGCCAGCCCCGGACTTTCCTGTATATTTCCTACGGGACTGGCACTTTGATTATGCCCCAGATCAACCCTCCCCCACACACCCAACCTGGAAACGCTGGCTGTGTGACTATATTGGTGTGTCCGAGAGACTGAGCCTACTCTCACCCAATGGAGACAAGCTGTCAGATCCTTTTCAGTATGTCTTCAACCACCGCCCAGATAGGTTTCTGGGTCTCTTACAGTACCTTTGGCCGTTTGAGGGAAAAGCTCTGCTGAACAAGCCATCTTTGATATCATTGATTCAACAATTTTCCGCTAAGAAGATTTGTAAATCTAAATTCGAAACCAAACTGCGAGACACTTGGCTCCCTATACCAGAGCTCAAGCGGTCTGTTGAACGGTATATGGTTGACCCAGAGCAGTTCCCTTTCCTCATCCTCGACAACGAAGACACATCTCAGCCACTGAGCACCAAGTGGGATTTCTTATCCCAATACTTCAAAGTTGGCAGATATGACAACCTGGACTTCCTTCTGAAAATCCTCCATTACATCACTGAATGTGATTCTGATACTTCGTCCGTTCGTCAGATCCAGAGAGTCTTTGAGCTATATATTGCTATCTACGCGAAGCTGGCCGTGTCCACTGAGCAAGCTGCCATGCGATCACGCCTTAGGTAAGATATTATGGATGAATTCAAAATCAAATTGTTGACGCTCGGACAGAGACTTTTTTCATACTCCCGTCATTCTCATCCCTGATGGAAATGATCTGGCATGGACGACTGACGAAGTGTGTCTTTGGTCTGCGCCACCCGATATGACGTCGTTTCATTCGCTCAAAAGCCTATATATGAGAATGAGTCTGAATGAGGAAGAGATGAGCAGCATTGAAAACCTTTTCCACAGGACGCTAGGTATAGAAGACGCTGCAGCTGAAGATTTGGTGTCTGAGCTGGGTGCCCTCCGGGATGAGGATTTCAACAACAGTGATCGAATCCTGGCCCTTTATACCTACTTGCACAATGAATTCGCCATAACGCCTGCAATTCGGTATGTTCTAGTGTACTAAAGCAGCGTGTCGGGAATCAAGCTCACTCAGTCTCAGAGCATCTTTTGAAGAGTCTCCTCTCATCTTTGTGAGAGAACAGGACCGCTGGGGTTGGTATAAGACTTCGGAGTGTTTGTGGTCAAGTGTGACACCAATCCGTGGCAAGGTAACACTGGATGATTCATACGAAGAGTTGAAAGATTTCTTCGTTGATAAGCTTGGTGTCAAGTCACTTACAATGCAGATGGTTTATGATGAATTGAGACAGTTTCCTCAGAGCAGCACGGAGGACATCAGAGTGGCTATCCTGTCTTTGAATGACTTTCTCCAAACTGACAAGGGTTTTTGGGATCCAGATCCCATCAGAAAGGCGAAGATATTTCCTGTCATCCATCCCGATGGAACTGTCACGTTGAGTTCCGTCGCTGTCGACTTTGCCATTGGAGATCGGGACAATTTGAGGTCCAAGTTCGAAGACAGAATCAGCCTTTTAGACTTCGACCTTGAAGACGTCCATCGACTGAAACCACTGTTTGCCTGGCTAAAGCTTCAGGATCGCTACCTATCCACCTGTGTCAAGGAAAGCACAGAAGTTCCTGGAGACCCAGGTTCCCCAATATCGTCAACCAAACGAGACCTGAGACTCAAAGCTTATTATATCTGCCGGTACGTCAAACTAGTAACATTAAAGGAGCCTCGCTAACGACTTTCAACTATCAGAGTTGCAGCCACTTTCAGAAGCCCACGTTTTCAGCATGACGGATCTCATCTTTATGAAGAACTGCGCATGATGAAGGTCTTGGAGGTTGACGAGATAACGTCTGTCCTAAAGATGAGTCAGAATCGCAAGCTATACGAGGCCAGGCTTAGCACAGCCAGCGAGCACATCGATGAACGTGGTGGAACCCTCACAATCTACGTGCCTCGAGGACGAAAAGCACAAGAAATCTGTTTCGGTTCAGTCTTGCCAAGGAAACTTGCTGCTTGGCTCATGCGAGATCCAGATACTAATATTGACGGCAACATCGAACCTGAGGCAGTAAACGCCATGACTTCAATTTTAGCCAGTGATCGCTCTGTTCTTGGCGACATCCTGGATGATCAGGGTATCATTCGAGTACCATTTGAGGACATGGATGAAGATTCGACTGAGGCTGGGGCACAAGACGACCAAGATGAAGATGGGCGTGAGTCTTATGGAACTTTCGACACTGGTGCCATTTCTTCAGACCTGGTTCTCACTCCGACTCATTCTCTTGGAACCGATGGCCCGTCAGCACATGATGGGACACCTAATTCTGAACACCAAGAAGCTTTTACAGAAACCCAGCACGAGACATTCGAGAGACATAGTGGCATGTCTCATCGCGTTCGCCGAGAACCAGGTCCAGCCCTCTACCAGTCCCCAGAAGGTAGCGATTCCAGCCCTTCAGAGCCGACTCACTTCCGGCCAAATATTTCGTTCCCTACAGTCCAATCACTTGAAGATGAAAGATATCGCGCGATTCTCGATAGAGCCATTACAGCAGCTCGAAGAGCAAATTTCCCAGCTGGTGGGGCATTTGACCTGAACGACTTGCGGGATGCCTTGCCCGACACTGGCAATTCGAACGGATACTTTAGCTTCAGTGGACTGGATGTGTTGAGCAGATTCCAATCGAGGACTCAGCAAGAGCGGGATACAAAGATTGGAGCCGCTGGAGAACTATATGTAAGTTACTACTTTAGGATGATGAGTCCCAGAATCTGACCAAGACACGTTTAGGTATTCGAGTTATTATCCAAGCTCGAGCTACCAAATTGGGGCTTTGGGAACTGGCAGAGCACTATCAGGACGTATGTGAGCGTTCATTCGGACTATGCGGATCTCACTCCATGGCCCAACAGAGAAACAGCAGACCTGGTATATCTCGACACTGAAGGAAAACTCACCAATACCCTGGTCGACGCAAACATTCTTTCTGGCGATGAATGGGCTGGAAAGCGACCAAGATACTACATCGAGGTCAAAACAACCACTGGGCCGTGCAAAACGCCATTTTATATGAGCGGAAACCAGTATCGCTTAGTGAGTTCCTTTGAAAGATTTCCCGATAGCATGCTCTAACGCACTACAGATGGAAAGTATTCACTACAGCCCAGATCGTTCAAAGGTTTACATGGTATTCCGCGTTTTCTTTCTACTTGATAGAAGCCGTATCAACTACTGTGTGTATCTTGATCCGAAGAAGTGCCAAGATGATGGAAGGCTTGTGTTTACTGGAACGACCTGGTCGGTAACTCCAGGCTCAGGGATATGATCTTGTAGAGGAATGTAGTAGGGTTGGTGTCTTCAGCAATGAGATTGATAGAACAATATTTTATTCTCATGATTGGAAATATACTGGACTGCCTTTAAAGATGTTTCCTCTGAAGCTTTTAGCCGAACACTGAATCCCTTTCTTCTTTTTTTTTTTTTTGATAACATAATCCGCCTTAAGGTCAGATGCAGCCTATTAATGCAGGGGAAGTAAGTTGTGTGCAATATTTGCTGACTGGTGACCCGCGCGGTAAGACGGCTGGATATGACGCTTTTGGTAGCATCCCGAGCGGGAGGGGGACATCCGACGTGATACGACCTCCGCGACACGCGCGGGCGTATTTAAACGCCAGGCTCCACTCGGGATGGGTTGATATTCAGTTTAGTTTCATTCGTCAAACCTGGCTAGACTCCCAGCGAGTAAATAGAAGAGTTCATTCACCCTTATTGATTATAAATACCTGGCTTGTGAACCTCGGCTACCGCTCGATTCTGATCTGTTTTTATTATTAGCCATGTCTCTGAGTGCTCTTTTCAACTTCCTGGCCAGCGCCTTTCACTTCATCACTTGTGGAGTCTTCGTTGGTCCATCGCCAGACCCAAGCATCATGTCTCAAAAGTCCAGACATATCGTCATGATAGGCGGCTCGTTTGCCGCTGTGAAAACAGCCCATAAGTTTCTCCAAGCCATGCAGACCAAGACCGCAGGCCCTTACAAAGTGACCATTATTTCTCGAGATAGTCACTTTTACTGGAACATTTGCCTTCCTCGCGCGATAATCCCAGGAACAATTCCTGATGAGAACATCTTCAAGGAAATAGCGTCTGGGTTCGCTCAGTACGGTGACAAGTTTGAATTCATTCTCGGAACAGCTACAGGTATCGATATCAATAATAAACAGGTCAAGGTTGATAAAGCTGGACAAGAGATTCTCATCGCTTACGATTACCTTGTTATCGGAACTGGATCTACAACTAAAGGTGACTCACCTTTCAAGTCGAGGGGCTCAACTGATGCTACGAGGGATAATCTCCACGCTTTCCAGAAGCGTGTAGAAGAAGCCCAATCAATCATTGTTGCGGGTGCAGGGCCGACAGGCGTTGAGGTTGCAGGCGAATTGGCTTACTTTTATGGTAACGAGAAGGAAATTACCTTGGTAAACCAATATTCCACTCGCCCAAGCAAAGGAAAACTAATAAAAGCTTATAGATCAATGCTGGACCTTCTATCCTCGACAACCGCCCTGAGGCCTTGTCCAAATCAGCGAAGAATCAACTTGAGAAGCTCGGCGTAAAGATCAAATTGAATACCAAGGCTGGCGAACCCGTAACTCTACCCAATGGCAAGCAAGAAGTCACGCTGTCTGGAGGAGAGAAGGTAGTCACAAACCTCGTCATCCCAACCTTTGGCATTGTACCCAATTCATCCTTCATTCCACCTACACTGCTTGATGCACGCGGTTATATCAAGGTCGACGAATATCTCTCCATTGAAGGCCGCAAGGATGTCTACGCCATTGGCGACGTGTCGAATGTCGAGGCGCCTCAGTTCTGGTTCGTGAACACGCAGGCTGGTCATATGGCGAAGAACCTAGTCCAGCTTATGCTGGGTAAGCCTCTGGTTCCGTACAAAGCTGCAACAACCGGTAAGTTATCTACTTATGCACCGATAAAAAAGCAATTCTAACGTATCAAGCAATGGGAGGTATGCAAATTGGCAAGGGCGGCGTTGGGCATTATGGTAATTGGCGGATGCCCGGGTTTTTTGTGCATGCGATCAGAAAGACATTGTTTGTTGAACAATTGCCCAAGATGGTAGAGTCTGGCGGTTGAAGTATTCAGAAATGTATTTATCGGCATGAAGTGATGATGCCAGGTGGATTACAGAAAAGTCGAGGTTAATTAAAGGTGACATAAAGATTAGGGATATTTTACCTATAATCTTAGGGCCTAAATGCCTATGTCTTTATGTCAACAGGCTCTTGGTGTCCTGGTTATCTGACGCTGGTGTTTGAGTGCCCTACAGTGACGTGAGCGACGGAGCTTAGCGTCCGAACAGCCTAATTTCAGTTATGTCACTAGTCCTGATTAGCATCCAGCTTCAAGATTCAGGGTAGGTTAGGCTAGGTTTCACTAAGCTAAGCTCATTGTACGTCATCGATTCAGTTACCAACCTTGTCTTTTCCCAATTTCAGGTCAAGCCAGGAACCTGCAACCCTATTCCATTTCTTCTTCCCTACCAATATTTGTCTCTAATATTGGCTTCGCGATGTCTTTCAGCCTGCGTGCCATTGCGGCTGCAGTTCTCCCAGTGGTTGCCATCGCATCTGTCCTTCAGCAGCCAATTGATACCTACGATCATACCCAAGGCTACCAATTCGATCCTCTTCTCCACCTCCCGGGAATATCGCCGTATTTCGATGCTGTAGGCTTTGGGCTCTCGCACGTTGCGCCTGAAGGATGTACTGTCACGGCTGCATCGTACCTCATCCGACACGCTGCCATCTACGCGAATGACGCCGAGTACGAAGATTATATTCAACCCTTCCTGTGCAAGTTGGAGAAGCACCGAGGTGGCTTCTCAGGCCCGTTGGAGTTTTTGAACAAGTGGTATTCGCCAATTGAGGAGGACCACCTGGAGGATGTGACGCCGTCTGGCAAGGTTGATGCGAAGAAGGTTGGACATCATCTTGTCAAGCGATATCGTCATTTGGCGGATTCAGTGAAGCGCGTCATCGCGGACAAGAAAGATCGGACTTATGATACCGCCAAGGCCTTTCTAGAAACATTCCCCGAAAATGGAAACATCGAGATTACTCGCTTCGATAAGAAGAACTTGAACAATGGCACACGCGCCCTTCTTCCTCACAAGGCCTGTTCCAAGTTCACCAAATCCCCAGGCAGTAAACAGCAACAGGAGTTTGTCAACAACTACGCCAGTGGAGTTTCTAAGCGCCTGCGCCCTTATACCCCCGATGACTACGAACTTTCTCCCTACGACGTTTTCGCCCTCCAGTCAATCTGCGGATATGAATCAGCTATTAGAGGCAAGAAGTCAAAGATCTGTGGATTATTCTCTGACGCTGAATGGCTCTCATATGAATATGCTTGGGATATGAAGTATGCTCACATGGTCGGCCCATTCAACCCTCTATCCAATTATCTTGGCTTCCCCTGGTTAAACTCCCAATCCACTCTATTCAGCAAAATCGATGAGAACTCCGATTTGATCAGCGATGAATCAGAAGGATGGCCCAAAGATCAACGTCTTTTTTTCTACTTTACTCATCGCGAGGTTCCACCATTCGTCGCTACAGCCCTAGGCATCTTCAACTCTTCATCGCGAGAAGGATATGATGAATTCCCTACTACTCACGTTAACCATGTAAGAGCGTGGAAGATGTCTGATCTAATTCCATTTTTGGGCCATGTTGGTATGGAGAAGATGACTTGTGAGAGACCAGTTGCCAAGGACGGCAAAGCTGAGAAGGAGGAGTATATAAGGTTCATTGCTAACACTGCACCTCGACCTTTACCACTCTGTCAGAATGGACCAGGGGCTAGTTGTCCTTTTAAAGAGTTTAAGAAGATTGTTGATGCTGGTATGAAGAAATATGGGGATTTTGATGGGGTATGTGAGAATAAGAAAGAGGAAGAAGATGAGTTGTAATGTGGTAATACTGTGATGATAGCACAGCAAATTGTATAAATATAATATCTAACTAGAATCTTCGAGTGTCTATGTAAATGTGACCTTGATGATACGAATCCAGTTGTTGTTGGTGAATCCAATCGTCAACGTCTCCCCGGACTCATCCAGATGGGGATATGCGATGCCAGCATACACCAGACCACCATCAATGGGCTCATCCTTGTAGATCTCTTTGCCTTCTGTCCAGGGACCTTCAGGACTTGGAGCACTCTTCAGGAAAACAGTTCCAGCTGTAGAACTCTGTCAGTAGCGTTCGCATCAGTGTGAATAAATTTGACTTACAAAGATCAAGGTGAACGTAGAAATAAGTCCCAAAGTGATTGTTATACACAATCTGTCCTTGTCCAACACCCCACATAACAGCAGTCTCGCAGTTAAACGTGGTGAGGACTTCGCTCTTCCATCCTTGTTCTCTACCCCACCAATATTCATACTTGTCGAGATCAAAGGCATCCTTTGCTGGTACACGAGCCATGTAGATGTATAACTTGTCTGGGAAGTCGGTGACGTTGTTGGGTGGGTTTCCCAGGATGTAGATATACTCGCTGTTAACATCGCGATAGGTTGCAACATCGCCGTATCTGGCTACTTCGTCTCCGTTCCACCAGATACCGTTTTCGCCGTAGCGATCGGTCACCGTGGGTACGTCGTCAATAAGCTCAATCTTGGCTACTCCAGCGCCCTTGTAGTGCTCATTTTCATTCTATCAAACTGTGAGTTGGTTATATTTCATATGCGTGGTTTTTCAACTTACAACGAGATAATATAGAATACCAGTCGCACTATCAGGGTCAACCTCGACAATTCCCGTTCCACCAAATCCGTGCAGATTAGTCTCTCCCCATTCCTCATTAAACGGCATCAGCTGTTTCTGATGAGGAACCGGCTCGTCATCATTAAGATGCAAGTCCTCCACCACAAGCGGATCATCCGTCAGAGCGGACACAGCATTCCTAACCATTCCGTGAAAACCCTCAGTGTTATCTGCTGGATCGGTAACACCAGGAGCACACCACATCACATCGCCATAAACAGCGTACCATTTCCCTCCAAGTTGGCCCGTGAAGCCAAGGTCCCGTCGACTGGCGCTGTTGCTAGAACATTGAGTACCGAGGAATTCAACCGTAAAGTTGCCAATGGGATTTTCTCCCTCTGGCTGAGTGTTGTCGACGACCATAGTGAGCAGCAAATTATGCAGAAGCTTATGTTTCAATATCATCGCAGCGACTTGGAGGCAGGTCTTTTTATTTTTTGAGTTTTCTCCTCATCACAAAACTTGGCAATGTCAACTCCAAAGAGGGGTGCAGCTGTTGCCGAGGCTCATGTGAATGCCAATCCACGATCGGCACGAGATATCCGACATGTGGAAGGTAAACCTGGTTGAGATGTCGCTGGAAGTTAATACCAGGTTTCTTTATTTGAGCTGACCTCAGGGTAGGCAGCCATTGGAGACTTGATACGATAGGCGACCTGACGATGAAGATGGTTGGAAAATGACGATGTTGGCGGCGCGGATACCGGAAGTGGCGCCGTTTGCGGGCCGCTAAGCGATGCCGCAGACCTTCTGGGGAACGACAGCAAATGCGGGCTGGATGCAATTGCTACCCTATTATGCAGAATCTAGCGACCATATTGACACTACCTATGCACTTATAAATTCGATTACTCTCCTTAAGATGCTAATGTAGTATTATCCAGCTTCATAATTCGCATCTACAGCTGCCAATCTTGACTAAATATGGGTCAATCCCCTCAACATCCACTTCAACGACCAAGAGCCCCAGTTATCCTATTGTTGTTAGGTAATGATGGATGAGATATCGTCCGGCTCGGCGGTACTCGGTGATGAAGATACTTTGATCTCTGCCGTTGCAAGTAAAGAGGTCATGATCTTGAACATGATCAATGGGAAGAAGTCGCATGGAATCCGGGGTAAAATACTACCTAGTATCATATGAGACACTGATCCTCAAGTCTAGATATAGGCCGACAGAGCCGATCTTTCTGCACCCCAAGATACTGGTAGCAACCTTACTGCAGGTACAATACTGAAAATGGGTCCTGCTAGACACTAGTTCTCACCATATCTGTTAGTAGCCTCCTTTTATATGGGTTTCAACGTATATCGAGCCACAGAAAGGGACGTGTTCGTCAAGCACGCAATCGCACGCAATATTCGAAGCCTCACATAAGAAAATGTATAAATGTCTATTGTCCGCCTATCTTAATATTCCCGTTTTGTTCTCGACTCTTGTAGCTTTTCTCTTTGCCAACCAACAAAATGGCGTCCTCACGCGACAACTCCGTCGACGTCCCAGCCAACGCATCTCCCCAATCAAAACCCTCCTTCTTCCGCTCAATCCCCTTCCAAATCGCCATAGCATGCGGTGTATCCTTCACAGCCCCCGGAATGTGGGACGCTCTAGGTGGTCTAGGCGCCGGAGGAGCCGCTGAACCATACGCCGTTTCCGCCGCCAATGCTCTTGTCTACGGTTTATTCGCAGCAGTTTGTATCGCAGCAGGTGCCATCAACAACAGAATTGGTTTAAGATATGGTCTTGCGCTGGGAGCTATTGGATATCCTATCTATGGAGCTGGCCTCTATACGAATAACGTTGCGCCGAAGACGTGGTTTTTGCTGTTTGGAAGTGCGCTTTGTGGTATATCGGCGGGATTCTTTTGGGCTGCTGAAGCGGCGATTATTATCGGATATCCGAGTCCTCAGGATCGTGCTTTTTACCTAGGTAAGTCTGAGGTTAGGTAATGTTTGACTATGAACTGACCAGCTTAGCTATCTGGCAAACCGCCAAAGCAGCCGGCCCCATCGTCGGAGGCGCCATCAACCTCGGTCTCAACGCGCAAACTTCCTCAAAGGGATCCGTCAGCTCCGCGACATACATTGTCTTCATTGTTATCATGTGTCTCGGTCTCCCCATTGCTCTCTTCCTAAGCCCCGCCGAGAAAGTCCAGCGAAAGGACCGAACTCTCGTCATCGTTCAGAAGCAAGCAACGTGGTTAGCTGAGTTTAAGGCTGTGTTCTCGCTACTCTTCACCAAACGCATGCTCTTGTTGATCCCGGCTTTCTTCATTAGCTATTTCTTCAATGGCTTTATGAGTACTTGGTTAACGACGTACTTCACCGTCCGAGCACGTGCGTTTTCATCGTTCTTCACCAATTTTGCTGGTATTATCAGCTCCTTCTTGATCGCAGGCTTGTTGGATCGTCAGTCCATCTTCATCAAGACACGCGCTAGAATTGCTTTTTCGTCCATCATCTTTATCCTTGTTGGTACATGGATTTGGGCAACCATTCTTCAAAAGCAGTTCTACGACGCGGATGAGGCGCCCGTGTTCGATTGGTTCAAGGGAGGCTTTGGCAAGGCTTATACGTTGATCTTCTTCTGGCAGTTCGGAGGTCAGGCGTTCCAGCAGTTCCTCTACTGGCTTGTTGGGCAGTATACTACTGATATCTCGTCTCTGTCTTATCACTGTGGTATTCTCAGAGGGTTCGAGGCTTTGGGACAGACCGTCGCGTGGGCGTAAGTATATTTCTCTTTTAACCTTATTGCAAATACCCTAACATTACCCTATCACAATTGCGAATAAAAGCTAACAGTAATAGGATGCAATCCGAAGGCAACGCCAACCACTTCGTCAGCATCGGCCTCAATTTTGGTATCACAATTCTGTGCATCGTCCCAACATGGATTGTGTTATCCGGATTAGAGCACAGTCATGAGATCAAAGTCACAGCAGTTGAAGAGCCATCAACAAAGGACCAAGAGTCAGATTCCAAAGCTTAAGTCTTGGGAAATTTTCTGTGCCATCTGAGATGGCAGGAATTATATACTCTAATAATAATATCTTTCAACAAGAACTCCAATCATTAAATGTCCTGACTGCAGCTAGTGATGATGTATTGATGCTGGCCTCGGTCTTGGCCCTGTGCTTGATCGAGGCCTTGTCGCAGCAAGTGGCGGCGATGTTATAGGCATTGACGTAGATCGTCCCACGCCCTGTACAGACGTATCACTGCCAATAGCACTGCCAATAAAGCTCCCCGGTCTTGACCTCACAGGACTTATTTCTTCGTCCTGATGTTGAACTTGCTCAATCTCAACAGCAGATACACGCTCATTGCGGAATTGCTCTCCCGGAACCATTGGAAGATCAACACGATCTGGCCTTTTGATCTTTGGTTCGGTGATAAAGTCATGTGCTGGGGTACCGACCATTTCGCCGAATTTGAAGAAGGCATTCTCGATTTTCTGTCTATAAGGGTTCCTTGTTGGCTGGGCGTGATCCTCGAAGATTGAGGGATCGCGAATTCGTGAAGACGTCGAACGACGTGGATGGGTTGCGTCTGAATTTGGAGACAGTTGATTACTCAGGACTGTATCGGCATTTGTGATGGTCAATGTGATATTGCGGCTATTTAGTGATGACATGCTGCGATGAGAAGTCTGGCTCATTTGTGAGCCGTCGAGGATATGACAGTGGGAACAATTGCAGTGATGTACTGGATATGGATCACCTGCTTGACCTGCATGTCTAGCAAGGAGCAAGTAGAGTGATCCTATCATGGCCATCGCAGTGCCGGTGACTGGAGCCCATTGGCCTAAAATCACGGAATGTTGTCAGTAAAAATGTCAACACAGTTCTCATGCAAAAGTAACTCACCGACATTGGCCATTGGCTCGGTCTGATAGTCAACCTGACGGCTAAAGAAATTGATCTCACCGACGATCAGTATAGCTAACCCAGCTCCTCCAAACACTGGTATAGCAAGAATGCGAAGAAAGAAGCCAATCGTATCATTGACCTTCTTCATTGCGCCTTTATTCTCACTCCCATCATCTTCACTCGCAGCATCGTCATTCTGTCGTCCAAAGCGCCGTCTCCAATTGATTTCCAACACTCTATCCCACATGGACACGAGACATAACACAGCGTGGACACAACATGCTGCACCAAGAAGAGTAGCGGTACCGAATGTGAGTGTATGCGGTGCAGGTATGACATAAATATTGTTGGCTGATCCACCTCTCATTGGAGAAGTTGGACCGTCTTGTGTTGAACATATTAGGTTACAGTTGTTTCCATCGATGTAGTGGAATTTGGATGCATCTGGCGAAACGGGGTTGCCTGCAAAGTCGACTGTACAGGGATGAGTTTCGATACGATAGAACTCGACAGTCATGCTCACAAGGCCTGAACACGCATTAGTATGAAGCCATGCCATTTAGTGATATTTGAATTACCAATCAACAAGAGAAATGTCCAGAGAAAAATCGTGTTTCTTCCAGGATCATTGAAATATGTCTTTGACAGCATGACTGTTACTGGGGCAGCCAGAATGCCAATGGCACATAGTTGGAAGGCTCCAAAAATGTCCATGTCAACAGCGTCTGTGAAAGTCAGCTTTTGGCCATTATTAATAATTTCATCGTTCGTTCTTACTGGGATTGTGCATCGCCGTCAAAACGATGCCGTGAATAGCAGCGACAGCTGGTAGAACCAAAGCCGCAGCTAAACAAGGATTCACAAGCCATTCTTCTCTCCGAGCGACCAGACAAGCAGCGATCAGCACATAATATCTGTGAGTAAACATTAGTTTTGCAACAATCAATTGAGGCTTTGCACTCACAAAACTCGAGTACCTGTTCCATACTGCCCAGAAACAGGCCAAGCACAAATAACCTGCAACGCATCACTGGTGTCATTCGCCGCCGCTCGCGCTGAAATTACAACCTCCGCTATTGTCTCAGCCGCGTCGGTGACAGAAAGCGCAGGCATATCGACGACGTCTTGCTAGCATTGTCTTGGCAGGTCGCAAGGTTGAATTGAATACACTCAGTCAGGAAGCCAAGTCATCATAGTGTGGGGGGAATAGGCTGGAGTCTTTAATACCCGCCCAAAAGCAATCTTACCCCAAAACGTCACTGGGCGCTCATCGTTGGCCAGAGCGTCGCAGGCTTCTGCTTTCGAGTGGTGAAGAACTGCGGAGCGAGCAGCTGACCCCCAGACACAGCCACGGGTTCGCCAAAGCCGGGCGAGAGCTAGGTCATATTGGGGGCCACGCGGCTGTGCTGTTACTGTGCAGTATGTCTGTTAGTGGCGGGGAGTCATTTAATCTCACTCTCACTGTAACTCGGGCTGCATACAGCGTTAGGCATCAACAATTGTACCCTGTCGAGAGACAATTCCAAGCTTCTAGAAGCCTTTAACTTTCTTCTTTCATCTTGGCTTCTCAGCCCTGTTTTGGGACATAATATCACCCAACAGAAGGTCATCGGCATGTCGCTCGATCGGTCCTTTGTCTCAAACCATGCTGACACTACGAAACGTTAGGCCGTTGCTATTGGACATTAAAGTTTTGTGCCCCACCTAAATACGACCCAACGGATGCATACGTCGTCAGGTTCTTCTCTCTTAAATATTAATTTAGCCACTTTCTTCTTTTTTCGTGTCTGCCTGTACGAATAGCGACTCTCTACGACACCATGGCTGCTGCCGTGGACACCAGCGAGATCCGGCAATGGCGCTCGATAATCACGCTGATTGTGTTTGTAATTGCTAGTACGACTCCCTGTAACCCATTTGTTATACACGGTCCACTAACTGAAATGCGCACAGATATCCTTGTTTTATGGCCTTTTCACATGCCCATCTACATTCCAAAATACCTCGTCAATTTAATATGCAGAATAGCAGTAAAAGTGCGGATCATTCCTCCAAGCACTCATCATGCGATTCTTCATGAGAACCCGAGGTGTTCAAAGTACTTTGTCAAAGTCACATTTCCCGTCAATTTCATCACGGCACCCTTAATCGCGGATCTCTTCCTACTAGCCATTTCTGCGATAGGTCGCCAAGAAGTGTATGATGGAACTATCGGCGCAGACAACATTCACCCAATCGATATCATGGTCTTCTTCATTACTTTGGCCTATATCGCTATTTCTATCGATGCGTCGGGTATTATTCGATGGCTTGCCTTCAAGGTTCTGTCATGGGGCGGAAAAGTCGGTCACCGGCTGTTCTTCTATCTTTACTCTTTCTTCTTTCTGCTCGGCAGCTTCATCGGCAACGATCCAATTATCCTATCTGGAACAGCTTTCCTTGCATACATGACCCGAGTGTCAAGTAACATCACCAGCCCGAGAGCTTGGATCTTTACTCAATTCGCAATCGCCAACATTGCATCAGCCATTCTAGTCTCATCAAACCCGACAAATCTGGTCCTGGCTGGAGCATTTGACATCAAATTCATCGTCTACACGGCCAATATGATCGTCCCAGTTGTTGTCACCGCCGTGGTTCTCTTCCCATTTTTGCTCTACGTCATCTTTGCTGACGAGAAGCTGATCCCATCCAAAATCGAGATGCACACTCTACCCCAAGAAGCCATAGAAAGAGAGCCCGTCAACCCCAATATTCCTTACGTTCAGCATCAAGTCGAAGACGCAGATGATCCTGGCACGGAAATGACTCTCTCCCTTGCTTACATCATGAATCCATTCCTCGACAAAAAAGGCGCCATGTTCGGCGCGGTAATCATGTCTGCGACACTCATTACTGTGCTGGCACTCAACGCTGCGAGCGCTGGAAGCGGTGAGCATCCTGTCTTCTGGGTCACTCTCCCAGCGGCGACCGTTATGTTCTGCTGGGATCTTGGATTTGGATGGTTACATCGCCATGAGACGCGCCAGACAGCTGCTGTTTATCGACAAGAAATGGAGCGGGCAAGAGCTGAGCGTGAAAGTTATCAAGCGTATTGGGCTGCGACTACACAGGACAAGTCTGAGCCTGATACAGACACGGCAACTGCGCCGCCTGACAGCCAGCCACCGACGGCTCATGGTGCAGGTGAACAAAGCCAAGGCATTTCGCTTGCTCCGCTGCAAACTTCCATTGATCACACCAACTCGCAAAACCCCATCCCTAAAGTTGTCTTGTCGAACACTGCCGGCAATAGTCCCGTTATCATCTCAGGCTCAACACCACAAACTCCAATTCCGAACTCCGGACTTTCATCGGCAAGCGATCAAAATACACTACAACCCGGAGCTTTGTCTTCCCTACCCAGCCCTCAAATAGAGCCAGAGAAACTCGAGGCCGCTTGTCCAAGGTCAGGAACACTAGAAGAGCGATCAACACTACTGTCAGAGGCGAAAAAGGCCTATGCCAAAGGAGAACGAGGCTATGAATGGTTGCAAGAGACATTCCCGACTGTTATGGCTGTGATGGCCCATCTTCCGTTCGCCTTGGTTCCCTTTGCATTCACAATGTTCGTGCTCGTTCAGGCCCTTGTAAGCAAGGGATGGGTCAATGTCTTTGCATACGGATGGTATCACTGGTCCAAGCGAACAGGTACAGTTGGAAGTATTGGAGGAATGGGTTTCCTTGCTTGTGTCTTATCCAACGTAAGTTTCCCAAAAGGTATAAAAAGCCTACAATAGCAACTAACAGTATACAGTTCTCTGGTACCAACATCGGCACCACTATCCTTCTATCGCGAATCATCCAAGCTTGGAAAGAGATCAACTGCCACGACGACCAACTTATCAGCGACAGAACCTATTGGGGCACGATTTACAGCATGGCAGTTGGAGTCAACTATGGAGCCTTTAGTACAGCGTTCAGCGCGTCGTTAGCTGGTCTTCTCTGGAGAGATATTCTCGCTCGAAAGCATATTCACGTGAAGAGCCACGAATTTGCGCGTGTCAACTTTCCTATCATTGCAATTTCAATGGCTGTTGGCTGTCTGATTTTGGTAGGAGAGGTGTACATCGTCAGAGATACCTCTCCGTATTCAACATTCGAAAAGGCCTGCAAGAGTAATTAACGCGATATGGAATATATATACCTTATATAGACTGTAAATAGACTATATTTAATACTTAAATAAAGTATAACTTCTGCTATTGCTTGCTTTCTATTTAAGTTCTATTACTATAATAATAGATACAGGGTATGCAAGGCATTTAGTATAAACAAACCTCAGATTAAAGAAAGGCACTGTCACCTGACCAGATGGATCCCAATTAGGAATAGTCTAAGGCATTAGCCTAAAAGCGGGGGCAAAAACACGTCAGATAAAAAAAAACAAGTTCAATAAAAACACAATTTCACACAATCGGGTTCAACACCTCTACACGCTCACATCCATGTTGAGCCAGGGATGAAACAACTGTTGCATATTAGCCAAGAATTCATAACGATCCAAACTAGTTATCGCGGTCCGTGCGGCAGTTATCATTCTTGATTGGCTCTTAGACTTACGCTGCTCTATAAAAGGAGATCTCGAAACGCAGCAAAATGGCTTCCTTGGCTGGTCTATTCCGGTGAGGCTGAAATCAAGCCTTGTCCAGGCGTCTTTATGACTATATAAGATCAATACTCTGGACAGGTTTATGGGATTCAACAAGTTCAAAACACACGATACTCCTAAGGAACCCTCTCCACTCCCAGTTTTATTATTATCCTTACAATCATCCAATTCATTCATTTCACCATGCCCAATCGCGGTATTCCTCAGGAGTTGGAAAACGCCGGACGAAACACTGGTATTTGTCCCGTCGTCCTTGCCTCTCTGGTCTACGCAGATTCCAGACGCCCCGCCCACGTTAATGGTGTCAATGGCACTGAACATACTGCACAACTCTTTCGTACCAATTATACAGGTGGCCAGAGGAGCGACAACATCCCTGATAACGTCGAAATGGCGGCTGTGGTTATGACGAGGCACGGAAATCACAATAGCCACGTCTCGGCTTTGAACGCTTACAATAGCGGCGGGAACTGGACTGCAGGATCATCAAATTAGTTCAACAAACAGAAGGAGATGGTTGTGTTCATATGATGCGACTGAAACACTTGTTGAATTCTATGAAGGATTAAATATTGGCTGGGGGATTGCGACGACATTCAGGGCACATGCTGTATTTAGCAAGCCTTGATAGCTGATCATTTGGAATGAGTTTAGCCTTCGGCCTTCTGTCCGCTGGGAGGAGTCGGTTATTGTCTAGTATGGGAATCCATTTAACTTCGCCACTTTCTCTCAGATATGTGTGCCCCACTGTAGAGATGCAAAGCCACCACGATCTTGTTCGACCCATGACCCTGGTCGCAGGCCTCATCGGATTATTAATTGACCCAGACCAAAGGCTGTTAAACCCCGCAGTATGATGTGATGCGAAAGACATTCCAGGTACTGGAATGGTAACCATTGATAATATCATTCACACTCCAGCTCCTACAACATCAAACTTCATCATGGTCAGCGATCAAGTAGATTTCCAAGTTGGAGTTGCTGGACTAGGTATTGGCGCTTTTGGCGGCCTCCTTGATGCCTTTACAGCTTGCTCAAAGCTGTATGGATTGTGGAAAGCACTTAGCGGACTTGAGGGCTACATTGGTGTTCTTCGCACTAAACTCATTCTCCAAGAGGCTCTGCTTGACCAATGGCAGAGAGACTGGTTGGATCTGCCGACGTCAAGACGATCTGACTTACAAAAACAGCGGATTCTTCGGAGACACCAAGACGCAGTTTTCGCCTCAATGGTAACCGTCAAAAGCCTACTCGAAACTTTGGAGCCTCTTCGGGAGGCGTCAAAATCAGAACATGCACTTGAACGTCTCAAGTTGGCCGCTGGAGGAGCATCAGATCATGACAAAACCTTGCTTCAAATCAGCGCAGTCCTCAGCGATCTTTACCTTCTACTTCCTATTCGCGATCCAAATGTCGCACTTTCACAAACTGTGCTCTCCTTGGAACACATCGACGACGCGCAATTCCTTCTTGAAGATAACAACTCAACTCAACATGTGCTGGGGCTGGAAACATTGAAAAAGGCCGTCAAATTCCGTCGCCTTGGACGCGACCTAGACCATGATCTTGAGCAGCGGGTTATAACTTTCAAACATACTACGGGCATTTCGGATGTCCAAATCCCTGCACATAGGGTTCAAGTCACAAAGGACGATGACGTCGCTGGAGGTCTCCGTAGCTTTGGATTACTCGATGCGAAAACCCCAGTGATCATCGAATGGAAACGATACGATTTGACCTGGAAAGGTCAGAAGGGTATTAGACTCAGAGGCAGAGTCGAAAACATTGCCAGGCTCCTGCACGCTGAATCCAAACCGGAAGAGTTGCTTACTCTCAACTGCCTTGGGGTCTTCGAAGATATTGAACGAAGTCGATTTGGCCTTGTTTTTGGATACCCGGTCGGTGTTGGAGAACACACAGACATGTTGTCACTCCATTCGCTGATAAAGTCACCAACGCCAGAGACTCTTCCCAGTCTGGGTGATCGATATCGCATGGCTCACGCTATCACCCTCTCCCTTGCTATCTTACACGCTTCAGGGTGGTTACATAAGAGCATAAGGAGTCATAATATCATGATACCGATGATGGGCAATCGGCCAGCCTGGTCTCGGCCTTGTCTTGTTGGCTTTGACTTTTCTAGGCCAGACGCAATCGACGAGACTACGGAGAAACCAGAACAGAGCGTGCGGTTCAATTTGTATCGTCATCCATCCGCCCAAGGAATTCCGGGGGAGTCATACCGCAAAGGATTTGATATATATAGTCTTGGAGTTGTGCTTGTTGAAGTCGGCTTGTGGAGAATAGCTTGGAGTTTACGTCGTGATGGTGAGGACCCAGCCAAATTCAAAGAAACTCTTATCAGTAGAGTGAACGACAGGCTAGCCCACTTCATGGGAACACAATATCAGGAAGCAGTACGGAGTTCGCTGAATGGGGATCTGGATCAACCGGGGGGCTCGGTCATACGGGTTTTCTACAATGAGGTTGTAGAGACTATGTGTTCATTGGCGGAATCGCAACCATAATGTCGGTCACTGTTATCAACCATAGTCATGAGAATGATAGTAATTAACCGAAAACTACACCGTACTTACGCACTTGTCTTCTTTTGACATGTTCCTGGGGACTTTGTTAGCCACTAAGGATTGTATCAAAGCGTAGCTCGACACATCCCTGTACATTGATTGTATGGAAACGGGCAGGGATTAGGCATAGACCTTGGCAAGGGTCCTCGCGAGCTACCCTAAAGACGTCTTGAAATTTTTACGTTACATTCCCAACTTTTACACCGTATGTCTGATGTCCAGGGAATTGTTTAGTCGTATTGAGCAATAAATCAAGGCAACTTTTGATGATTTCAAGGACATGAATAGCAAATCGATGATATTTGCCGTGAAACACTCGGGTTGACGTCAGCGAGTGTTGGTAATTAAATCGCTCTTCATGCACGTCCCTTGAATGATCTGCATAGATGGTCACCACCGACGACGACTCGTTAGGCTTCCAGAGGACCCCAACACATGACTTGATATCGTCTAACGTTAAGACAAAAGAAGCAATGCCGACTAGCACCCACAAAGCCACAAAACTAGTAGCATATAAGGCATGATCTGCAGGGGTATCCGCATTGCGGAATTCAACTTGTCCATTACGCTTATCATAACCGCCGCCTTGACCAATAACAATACAAATCGGCCATCCCCACTCGTTTTAGAACGGTTATATCTTGAAAGTTCACATGATAATCCAACCAATAGTTCCTTGACAAAAGCAGCTTAATCACGGATAGATCCTAGGCGTCAGGTGCCGTTGCACAAAGGGCCCTATGCCTCATTGCCGAGTCCCGATCCAACTCCCTATCAGGGCCTAAACAATGCCGAAATCTCCGGACTTAATCGGCGATAGCATCCATTCTCGGTAGGTGCTTAAGCCTATACCGGTGACATCTGCGACCTACCCTGTCAAGCGACGGCGCAGCTGCTTATTACTCACTAGACACCCAAAACCAAGGCGAAACAAAGATCTTTTGTCGAAGCTGTTAGTGGGCCCACCTCATGGCTGCCACGCTTCATCTGATGGCCAAGAGGCCAAGCAGATGCCAAGGAACGGGAGGCTGCATGAACAGATCAGGCCAAGAGACTAGGTCCGGCATCTATCTAGCAGATGAAAGGGACTGAGCACGCCACCTATGATAGTCTTTTCTTGGAAGGTGACTCGGGTAGAGGGAGCCGAGCGAGGTGTGAACGAGATAGTTGAAGCATCACGACTTGCAATATGGAGTTGTCTTGATATGTCGACACAGGCAGACTAGGTAGACTAGGTGGACTATCTTAAGCATATAAGTCGACGTCGATCTGCTCATCTTTACTTGGATCATCATCATCATCATCACTCACTCACTCTTCTCTGGTCTCTTCTCCATCTAAGCCTATCACCCGGTTATCAATATGCCTTCTCTGAACGCTCTTCTTACGGCCTCTCTGGCCTTTGCCTCCATCGCCCTTGGCGCCCCTACAGTCCAAGACAAGCAATTCTCAGTCGAGCAAGTCAAGAACCCCAAATTCGTCAAGAACGGTCCTCTCGCCCTTGCCCACGTCTACGCCAAGTACGGTGTTCCTCTTCCCAAGCATCTCGAGAAGGCTGTCAAGGCTGCCAAGACTTCTAGCTCTCACTCCAAGCGTCAGAATGGAAGTGGCAGTGCCACTACCAACCCTCAAGATGAGGATGTTGAGTGGCTGACACCCGTCCAAATCGGTACTCCTGCTCAGACTTTCAACTTGGACTTTGATACTGGTTCTTCTGATCTTTGGGTCTTCAGCACTGAGACCACTGGCAGCAGTGGCCATGATGAGTACAACCCTGCTAAGAGCAGCACAGCCAAGAAGCTTTCTGGTGCTTCGTGGAAGATCAGCTACGGCGACGGAAGCTCTTCTTCTGGAGATGTCTACAAGGACAAGGTCTCCGTCGGTGGTCTCGTCGTTAACGCCCAGGCTGTTGAGGCTGCCCAGAAGGTCTCTTCCGAGTTTGAGCAAGAGACTGGTCTTGATGGCCTCCTCGGTCTCGGCTTCAGCTCTATCAACACTGTCACACCCAACCAGCAGAAGACCTTCTTCGATAATTCCCAATCTAGCCTCAAGTCCCCCGTATTCACCGCCGATTTGAAGCACCAGAAGCCTGGAAAGTACAACTTTGGCTTCATCGACAACTCAGCTTATACCGGCCAGATCGGATATGCTGATGTCGACAGCTCTCAAGGTTTCTGGTCGTTCAGCGCTGATGGCTATGCTATCGGCTCTGGAAGTGTTAACAGTAGCCCTATCACTGGTATTGCTGATACTGGCACCACTCTTCTCCTTCTCCCCGATGATATCAACTCGGCCTACTACGCCAAGGTTAAGGGTGCCAGATTCAGCTCTAGCGATGGTGGTTATGTCTTCGCCTGCTCCTCCACTCTTCCCAACTTTAGCTTCTCTGTTGGTGGTGTTACCATCATTATCCCTGGCTCTTACATCAACTACGCCCCGGTGCAAGAGGGTTCATCTACCTGCATTGGTGGTATCCAGCCCAGCGACGATGTTGGTATCAACATCTTTGGAGATATTGCCCTTAAGGCTGCTTTCGTTGTCTTCGATGGTGGTAACCAGCAAGTTGGCTGGGCCAAGAAGAACATCTAAGTTATCCTAATAGCTGGTGTTTGAGTTTGTATATAGTGTGAGCTTGTGCAAGTTTTGCTTTATGTACATAGTTTTGAACTTGTCAATAGTTGAAATGAGCGTAACGGTATATATTTTACATGAATCCCAAGTCTCTACCTGATCTGAATTTGTCCATATTCGTCTTCAGTATGCCCTATCTCCATAATCCGTCTTCGATCATGAGCCTAAAAAACGATGGGTTCTCAACCGATGTGATTCTCAACCTCCGAGCGGTCGTTCTCTAAAGCCTTTGCGGTGATTTAAGTTCACCAAGATTCACTGCAGTGAGTATAGCCTTTAGTTCACAGGCTCAACCAGAGGTTTATCGTTCTCCACAATGTAGGTAGCAAGCTCGCTACTCAGGGAACCGCCTCTGTTGCGTGCTGAGTGAGGCACCCCAGCCGGTATGAAAAGAACCCCTCCTGCTTCTACGGTCACAGGTGCTTGCCCCTCAAGTTCATATTCCAATGCGCCTTCTAAAACATAGATGACTTCTTCGCCGTAATGCTTATGCTTCGGCGCAAATGCACCACTGTCGAATTCAACGCGGACCTGGACTGCCTCGATGCCTGGGATGCTGATATTGTGGCGTTGAAGATCGGTTCTCCTAACTTGTGGAGGCTCGGGGCTTATGCAAAATGAAAGGGGGATGGTAGTTGTGAGGAGTGTAGTAAAGGTCTTTCCGAACATGATGTACTGTGGCAGCTATATGCTTCGTTGGTGGCCGAGCAGGAAGAAGAAGGTAATCTTACGGTAAAGAAAAGCGTAGAAATTGAGTGAGAGGTAAATTGGTTACTTCTGTCTGATAAATAGGATGATGAAGTTTAACCCTTATATAGATGATACATCATTGAGAAGACGCAAATACAACATCCCGGACCTCTAAACTAGTATATATGATTCCAAATACTTGCGCCACATGTTCCCGTGGGTACAAGAACCCGATATAGCGGTGAGACTGTTGACCTCTCAGGAGCTTCTAGGTCAGATAGATTGTAATGTTGCTTATGTCGCATTGTCTATTATACGAGCTCACGTTTCTGATTGGATCAGCATTCCCTTGGCTATGGGGCATAAGAAATAGAAGAGTCAAGGCTCTGGGGTGCAAGCTCCTAAATCATCCACGTAATCATGTAACATAGTTAAGAGTTTTTGGATCGAGCTGGCATGTGTTTGTCTGCAATTATCAAAGGCGTAAATGCATGCTTGATTTGCTCGTCGTCTGCTGTATCACCTTGGTTCGCCTCCTCTGGGATACCACAGTTACCCCGCCTCCACCTCATCACCCCAATCTTACCTTCTTCTGTCTGGTACTGTTCCATGTTGTCTCTCAAACCTTATCCCTGGCTAATGATCTTCTTCTTCGATTGGGTAGCGGAAATTAAATGCTCCAGATACCATCCGCCAGGCCCCTGACTCTGCGTACCAAGATAAATTTTGAGATCCAAAATGCGTCAGCAGATGATCCCCCGAGGCCTCCTTTACCAGAATCTGGCACAGATTGAGAGCAGACTACGAAACCATGCGGAAAGCGGTATATGAGGACCTTTCCCATCAACTCGATGATCAACGTATGCGTTGTACAGTATACAGCCGTGTCAGGGCTTCTAACTCAATTTCCAAATTTATAGAGCGCCGCCAAGGGCGAAGCCTCTTGGCCAGACGTATCACTCCATCTGGGAGGTATTCGACGACTTGCACAATCTTGTGGGGTGCAGGGTTGTAGTGGACTTCCCCTCTGGACTGAAAAGGTCTCATGACTTGATCGAGAGTAGATTTCGAATGGAGAGATACAATAGCCTCTCCTCAGATCGAGTGGTTGGCTAACACTGGAAACCAAGATTCAGGGCTTACGAAAGCCGAAATACTTGGTTCGGCCAGCCGAAAATGGACCTTCAGAACTAAGTGCTTACGAGGGAGTGTTGTTTGGTCACGACCACGGCAGAAAGCCTATACAACAAACTTACCTATCCCCTTCTCTACAAAAGATCGCAGGGTAGTCTACAGCTCAAGATGAGATGATTATTATGGACATGAGGCCGTTTGCATTATTAACTTCCATGAAAATGCAATTGCAGCCACGGAGACCGCGCCGTGATTGCAGAAGATGACGGCGAGTTTACGATTGTGGATTTTGATAAAGAACGGGCCAACGAAATTTAAATATGTCAGAGTTGTGTATTTCTAATTGGTTATTTTAATGCAGCTGGTCACAAGCCTAGCTAAGGTCTGACAATGCCTAATCGCGCACTACAACACTTGTCTTGAATCACAAGTGTGGCATTAGCTGTGCAATTTGATCTGCCGATGGAAGCAATTTCTGGCCATGTTTCATGTGTGATAAGTCAACTCGTGATGACAGGTTCAGCTGCAGGGCTCTGCTTCAAATAACATGTTGAAATTACAATAGGCATAATACATAGCCCACATGCTTACCTCTGGTTGGGTACGCGTTTTGCAGCCTAATCTGACATGCAGCCCAAATTAAATGCTCTATAATAAGTCGCTTTATATACTGGGAAAGCTAAATGCATACAAAATAACTTTAATAGTGTCATCCCGCTGCTTTCTTCATTTACATAGTTTTATTAGTCCACAATGGCGTCTTTGTCATATATAGATTACGTGAAGCTTCGAGCTCAGTCAAATCCATGCATAAGCGGTCTAGACGAATACCTCCGAAAAAAGGTTTCTCTTCCCAGCAAAATCCAGTATATGGACTGTTCTCGGACCGGACCTTCCGAAGCCCAAGGCAAGCCAGCAGTAGTGAAGGAGTGCCAGTTTTCGAAACACCTTATGCCCCCAGCCGCGAACACTATGCGTCTCCTTCTAATCGAGGACATCAGTCCACAGCTGATTCTTTGGTTGGGTGAAGCCCTCGATATTGATCCCATATTCTTTGCAGAATACGTTGATACGAACTTCACGGATATTGAGAAAGCACCCCCGCCACCTTCGCTCGCCATCTTGCCTTCATTGGCGTCTAGTCGCGGTTATCTCCATCTTCATTATCAACAGGTCCTTGATCTTGGTAGTGCCAAGTTATTCGACGATTTCACATATGCACTGAAGACTAGCTCGAATGTTGCTCGAAATATCCGACGCCTGGCCCCTTTATCAGGGAAACAGTTGGCAGTTGCCCGCTCTACCTGTTCATTGCTAGTGAAGAGGTTTGATACATATTCTATTTGTATGAGTAGCTCGAATATTTTCAAATTCTTCGCTGACTCTTTTAGGTCTTGTTTTAGTAGATCCTCCAGTGACCTCCGCTATTGAAACCGCCAGCACTGAGAGACCGCGAAACTATTTCTCTAAAACTCTTCACGGGGGCTTTGAGGATGTCGAATTGTGCCATTCCATATCATCCTTCGCGCAAGGGAACTGGAACTGGAATAGGAACTCAATGCTCGATAGCTTGCTACACTATTTGCAGTATCAAAATCCATCTAAGCCACTGACTTCATCTTCGAGTATCCTGACCTTGGGGTACTACGCTATTCGTATCACCCTCTCCCAGTGGAACCTCTATATGCATCTCGTCAGTCGATATTCGAAATACTACGAATACTCTCTTCAGGACATGACCAGTCGTCTTCACGGTGATGATATCATAGATTTACAGCGTTGGAGGCGAAGGATTCAACAGAGTCGACATAAGTTAACAATCCTTGCCAAGTCCATTGAGTTTTCTATGTGTCAAGACGACGACATTCAAACTTGGACCATGGTTTGCAGTGACATCGAGTACTTGCAAGATCAGCTGCAAGGCTATGCTGAGTCGTTTGAGGATATGGTCACAGTAGCAACATCAATGGTGCAGCTGCTTGATTCAAGGCAATCTATACTCGAGGCTATCAACGTTCGTCGTTTGACCTATGTGGCTCTCGTCTTCGCGCCATTGGCCTGGGTTGCAAGCCTTTTTAGCATGGCCGATGGCTATTTACCAGGTCGGGAAAGATTTTGGATATACATTGTCACAGCCCTGCCTCTTCTCTGTTTTGTCATCTTCGTATCCGTCAGATCACAGCAGGCTGTGCAAATGTTGAAGCAAATTTGGCTGAGATCTGTTCAGGCATTCCACTTACGAAGAAAAGATTGCCAATGGGGTTAGGAACAGTTTAATAGTGCCCGGGCTATTTAGATTGGATGAGGAAGATCGAGTGGAAACTATTGCGGCTCCGAAGGTATCTGGTTTTAATGTCCGCAGGTGGTTCATCCCCTTAGCTAAGATCGGTTTTAGTGTGATCTCAATGGTTCATGCACGAGCCAAGATCTTCGGAATAGCATTTACATACTACTAATTCACTAAAACAAGATCCTATTTACAAAAGTCCACTCCGGCATATATCGGCGGTATCATCCTCTGGTTTCTCGCTAAAGAACGGTTCCCAACGGATCCGGTTTTTAGCTTGGTCAATTTGGTCAATCTTCTCCAATGTTGGCAAGCCAAGCTTTTAACCCGCGGCTTGGTAGTTCTTTCATGAGAACGAGTCAGAATTCAGGTCAGAAATTTCTAGCATCGATATTCTCCATTATTTTTGTTATCCAGGATTGCGCTGCTTATCCATCAATAAGGTATGTAAGGTAAAGGATGGATTCACATGCAAGGAATTTGAAGCGTCCGCGTAGTCATCCTTGCCCTATATATCCAGCTCCAGAGTTTTCTACGAATATTTCAGGGACGATGCCGTTTCTAAAAGTAGCTGGAGCAATATTTGAGACAAATGCTATTTCTGTACTTAAGATTAGTCAACCAGTCATACGATGTTGGTTGATAATATGTTCCCCAGAGCATCATGTTGGGGTAACTTTGCTTTTTCCCGAGCTATCACAAACCTCCCCATGATGCAACAACGAAAGAACCGGCAATCTGGGTTCCCCGAAAAACACCTTCCTTTTCGTCCCATCTTACCAATAAATCATTCGATAATCGATGATGAGGCCTTCGTACTAATGCCCCTGCATCTATCTAGTTCAAACAGCCACAATCCATCGGTCGAGCGGAGCCGCATCTTAGCGCCCGATTTCAACAAGGGTCTGTCATCCGTTGGTCCACAGACAGGGATCAATTACGAAACGTCTCACAGTAAGGATTTTATTTTATTGCATTAATACCGTGTATGTCTAATATTCTAAGAATTAAGAAATGTTCCAATGCGCGGGTATCTACTATGCCGCTGTATTCTAGCCATGAAGGGTATATCCGTGAAGACAATCCAAATCTAAAAACCGCTTTCAGAATGGTTCATCGTGAAGAGTTAAGCTATTCAACAGGGAATGGCTCTCGCTTGAGATGTCGGGTGGAGCTTGACTCGCTCTCAAGATCGTCGTAGTCAGTGCGATCGCGATTCTCTTTGATGGTCTCGACCTGTGTTGTCTTGAAAGTCCTTGATACCTTGATACCATCTTCTTGCCTCTGAGGAAGCTCGATGTCATCGCCGCCGGCTTCAACAACTGTTTGGTTTCCACCGGGGAAGACAGAAGCCATCTTCTTGTTGGTGATGGTCTTGCCACTCTTTTGACCAGAGCGAGATCGTGAGTCTGAGTAGTCGTAGCCGTTGGGGTTGCTAGCTTTGACGACCTTGGTAATGAGTTCGGCCATGTTCATCTCAATGTGGAGCTTGACGAGATAGGTTAGAGGATGGAATTGGAGGTAGACGATATCGTTGGGAAGAGACATCATGGCGATGAGAAGGACCTTGGCTAATGTTAGTAAGTGGCTTCAGGTTATGGATCCGTAAACTTACATCCATAGTGATCGAGACTCCAATCATAGTCAAGTTGACACGGTATAGTCGAGTATACTTGGTGAGACCATTGGCGATAAGTCGAGATCGAACAAGGTAGATGAAGTAAAAGTTCAAGCCAGCATCGACTAGCAAGAAGATACACTTCTCAACTCTATCCCAGATGGCGTTGACGGCGATCCACTTTTGACTGATCTGTAATCGGGCTGGAATCCAAACGCAGAAAACACTAATGTTGATACAGAGAAGAACGAGGAAGACACTGAGTTTGAGTTTCCATGCGTTGTGTCGGTTGACCATTAGGATCGAGATTCGGTTGATGATAATCTGGAGTAGACTTTGAATCTGAATGGCCCAAAGGAGGACTTGGCATGTCAGTAGAGTCACAGTGGATAGACAGATATTGTGACATACCAATGACAAAGAAGACTGGAAAGCCAGGTGGGATGTATTGTCGAAGATAGCACCATGTGATAGCACTCATAATCACACTGCTCGCCCATTCCATCCAAACCAGAATCAGATAAATATTCGTCCTCGTTCCACGCTTCCACGATTTGATCGTCTGCTTGCCCGCCTTTGTCCCAGCAAAGATTGAAACACCCAGGGAGAAACCCCAAGCGATACTAGCAACGTTCATATCATTGCTACTCGGCTTGTGAAACTCATAGTGATCGGATAGTAAAAGGCCACCCATTGTAACGGATATATTTGAGTAGCCGTGCGGGCACTCGTGCAAGGAATGTCGATGTAAAGAAGTGAGAGAATGCAGGGACTACAAGAGTTTGGATTTTTGGTGCATCGAGATGCATATATCTTCAACCGAGTGCAGACGCTAGAGCGACTCAGGGGCCAGGAAGAGGCATTGGTTCCTTTAGTGCGTGTTGCTGCATCGAGGCTTGTCCTTGCGAGATACGCTTATGCACCGGGATACGGACCGCCGAAGATCTTTTGTGTGGGAGGTTGCAGCCCAGTTGTCCGGATCCCCTGGAGCTCATCTCTTTGGTGATATGATAAAATGATAACTACATGGTACCCCGCGATGTTGGTCCAACACATGTCTGAGGATCCTGGCTCGGAGGAAGAAAGTTGTCCTCCTGCGACTTGCTTTCATGTTCCATTATCAAGCGTTTACCTCTTTACGACTGTGTATAGCTATCTGATCGGTCTTCCAACTGTCACCAGTCAATGAACCCGGCGAACCTCATTACTCAATTGACTACTAATCAATATCCCAAAGTCATCGCCCAACATCGCCATTGGCAGTATCTGATACGAGACCCCGGACGATTATTTGCTTTTGCGGTTCCGCAACTTAGCGCGCAGTATCGTCGATACCCAAAAGCCCGGAACCTCACTCCACGAGATTAGTCTTTAGTGGCGCAGACTAAAGAAAGGGGCTTGATACCCTGACTCGAGAAAAAACGTGGCATTGGGACGACTAGATACAGGATGAAATGATACCGGACAGAAGGCGGCATCTACTATCTCAAGCCTCATCGCGTGGGAAATTCCCATGTGCTTACCTGGTCAAAGCTGACATCGGCTCCGCGGTGGATACGATTTCAGCCCTGAGAGTGACACACGAGTCATACTATTGAAGCTTATTTTTCCGGAGACATCTGCATCAAGTCTGCATGAGATAGAAAATTCTGCAGGGTCTTGGGAGAAAAGAGGTAATAAATGCGATTTTGGAAGTAGATCCTAATATTATTTTCCGGACGTTTGCGGCTCTCGTATTTTTAGAGTGGTTTGCTGTTTCGCAACCTGCCCGAGACTAACAGGGCTTCTACATAGGCCAATCGGAGCTTGCCGATAATAACCGGATCACATTTTGCTCGAGCCTTCATTCATTAGATATAGGGTATATAGTTGAAAAAGATAATGGAAAGATAAGGACATAGTATATAT
>JABCJY010001077.1:0-17193 GCA_013184415.1 Fusarium concolor
ACTACTAAGTATAGGTTTATATAAAGGTAGGATTTGTATTTATAGACTTCTGACCCTAATTTTAGTCTTATACATATTATCTTGCCTCTTGGAGTCTTAAGTTGCTTAAAGGTGGAGGGCGAGCTTTCGGCCACGCGGTTCTATTAGCAATGCAAGGTAAGATTTGGGTAGTCTTATAATTCTTTAGGGCTCATAAGCTTTATGGCAGCATAAAGAAATAAGTTATGCCGAGTTATGATGCGTGATATATCTAAGACATATGCTTCTGTAAACTTCAATAACGGATAATAGCATACAATCTAACCTTGATCTATCTCCCGCGAGATATCGTATAAGGTTGTCCAACAACATCTCATGCTCTGGCGGCCAAAATCCCAACAAGACGTTCAGTCAACCTCTCGACCAACTTCAGTCCAGGATCATGATCCGGGTTGACCTCCGCAACAGTAAGACCTCCAACCTTTTCACTGCCAAGCAGAACCTTCAGGGCCCTCATCATATTCTCAAATTCCACACCTGTAAAGTTCGGGACATTCGCCAAAGGAAACATCCCAGGGTCGATCGAATCAACGTCCAAGTGAACCATAATGACATCGACCCTGTCTTGCAGATATTCGAGTGTTTCTCTAGCACGCTGTTCAGGGTCTTTCGCCAAGGATGCTGAGCTAATGACTTTGAAGTTGTTGTCAAATAGATACTTGAAATGCTCTGGTTTGTTTCCTGGGAGAGACATGTTTGTTCCGAAGAAGACGGTATTGGAAGCATCACAAACAGGTTCGCCTGAAGGACGAGAAAACTGCTCCATACGCGGAAGTGCGCCGGGTAATCGAACGAGATGTGCCATGTTCATCCCAGCAAAAGTGCCAATGGAGCTTGGGTCCGCCGGAGAAGTAAGGTCAGTATCAGCGTCTATGTAAATCAGACCAACGCGTTGAGGAGGGGATTGCGTGTCTGCGTGGTGCCAAAACGCAGACAGGATAGCTGGTAGCATACAGCACTCGCCGCCAAGAATAAGTTGGAAATCAGGACTGGGTGAAGCCCCGAGGTTTTTGCTGATTGTGCGTTCGACATCTTGACAGACTGAGATGTTGATATCCTCATTGCGTGCACGGCCCGGGCTGAATGTTGTTGCAGAGAACGTTGCTGGTGATTCTAATGCATGATGTTCTGAGACGGACGGCACTCCCGAGTCTTTGAGTTTGGTAGCGATGCCAACATCTCGAAAAGCTTGAGGTGCTTTGGATTTGCCTGGGATGATAGATCCACAGTCGGCGGGGACGTATGTGATCGAGACGGATCGTGAGGCTGCCATTTTGCATCCAAATATTCGCAAAGATTGTGCGGAATCTTGCTTGGGTGGAAAACATCTAAGATTCTATACCCATTCAACTATTGTCAAAGAAAAGGCGTAGGAGATCAGAGGTTAGTTTTACCGGGCTAAGAGTTGCCATTTTCGATATTTTATCCTCTTTCAATGTGACGTAAGACCTGTCGGCTACAGGGCGCGAAGCAAGAAATTCATGAACCCCGATGACAGACGCCAATAATAAGCACTAATTGGTACAATCATTTTAGAGAATGCATATTTGTTTGAAGTTTGCAAATATCCTGCCAATTAATTGCATGCTTCTAGTGTAGAGATTAGTTCCGAAATTAATTGTTATATACGATCACCATCTAGCGCGATTTTTGGTATGAATTTGTTGATATAATAACTTTTGTTGACCAGACTAAGTATATACAAGAAGGCCATTGGCCATACACTTTAATCCAAGATGCCTCCCCTGCAAAATATCATAATGACTTAAGCTTTTTAGCCATTTATATGGTTAAGGGTTGGGTGCTCATGCTTAAACATAGGAAGTAATTTAAGCGGCAAGACCGGCCAGGAGACCAGTGACAGGGAGAAGGACAGGAGCCAAAACGCCGTTGCCAAGGCCAGCAAGGAGAGGAGTAAGAGCAGCGATAAGTCCAGGAACAATGGCGGAAACGAGGCCAATGACGAGGACGAGAACCTTGGTGAGGATCTGGAAGACAGAGTGGAGGATGGAGATGAGCTGAGGTCGGAGGCCAGTAACAGTGACGATGGTCTTGACAGCAGTGAGGACCCCAGAGACGAGAACAACGACGAGGTTGAGGACGGTGTCGACATCAGAGTCAGCAACGTTGAGACCAGCAGCACCGGTGAGCTTGGTCACGATCTCAGTGAGCTCGAAGTGCATGGCCTCGAAGGCAGGGATGGCCTTGGTGGCACCGGCATCCTTGGTGAGCTCACCAGCCTTGACCTTCTCAACAATAGAGTCTATAAAAAGATTAGTATTTACACTATTTCAACCGACGAATTGCAACATACTGAGAGGGATAGTCTTCTGGTTAACCTTGTGAACACCGCTCTTGAGAACAGTGATGAGCTGCTGAGCATCGGCGATACCAGCACGCTTGGCAGGAGACTTGGTAGCCTTGTCGACGATCTGCTTAGCACCGACCTTGTTGACGATGTTCCCAGCGTTGTGGATGGCACCGCCGACTTGTTCAACGGAGCGAGCCTCGTTCTGGGCCTGAGGAACAGGAGAGGCGATGGCCGAGATGGCGAGGGCGAAAACGGAGAAGAAAGTGGCCTTCATTTTGAATGTTGGTAAAGAGTGTGTGAAAGTTGGTTTTAAAAAGAGTGTGGTGGTGTAGAGTGTGAGTTGGAGATGAGCTGATGAGGATGAAGAGATTGGACTTGAAGCAGAGAAGAGAGGTCCTTATATACCGTGGTTTCCTAAGAGCAGCTTCCAGAGAGATTGGAGTTGTTGCTAAATCTTGGTAGTGTTGTCGATCACTCTGTTAGACTGGAGTTCGAGAGCCTAGTGTTATGCTCTGTCTCCATAACCGCCGGCATCGTGAATCTCAGTTCCGATCCATGCCTTACGGGGCTATGAGCGAATTTCATATCAAGAATATTGTTGAGAAGTGGACTGTGCATTGGGTCTTGATAGATCCAATATTTTCAACTTCTGTTGTTTTCTTTGAATGTCCTTTCGTTTTGTATAGCAGCCAGCAGATCTAATCGAAGCACCCTTCAAGACTCAGGCGTCAAACCCAAGGCCAACAAAGTGTGATCACCGAGGCTATCAAACCTCCTATCTCAGCCTTCATTTCTCGCTGTAATGACGTCACTGCCCCCTTACAGCACCTCACGACCCTATTTTTTGGAAACATCATTAAGTTTGACTGTGGAGAGCTGACCCTAGCCTTACACAGACCCATCATGCCGATCTTAGCCACGCTTGGCAGGGGAAGTTCTCCCTTTATGTTTCGATCTGCATCCATGACTTATGTCTCTTGGTTTGGTAAAATTACAGTATTTCGGGCCAATGGAATCGGCGACCATTACTTATTCTGTGGACTTTGATCGCCGTTACAGCAGATCTCTCAATAACTCCCCTCACTAATTTTGTTTTCTTTTCGTGCAGTCACTCCTATTGACTTCACGTGCTATGCAAGGCAGCGGTTTGGAATGGGTAAAGTTTCATAACCGACCAATAGATTCCCAAATTCCTATCCTCGAGACAGTGTCGAACACATAATTCACTCTAAAGCATGCGAAGTGTTCAGATCAACCCTTAGGTATGTCTCTCTTGTTGATGTCTCTCTTGACCGCAGCTTCAGCTGTAGGCCTCCCATCGATCTAGTAGTAAATCAGATTTGCCCCACGTGCCCTAGGCTGATCGGCACTTGGTTGATCGAGCTGGGAGCTTGGTTGGCAGCGATATCTTGGAATGGGAAATAAGCTCCTCCACAGTGTGGTTTCAAGAAGAGATAGTGCCTGTTGATCTTCTCTCAAGATTGACTACTATGCCGCTCCCACTTTCTTCACGATGTTTGTCAACAACCAGCAAGGAAGGTCGAGAAATATCTAGGTAGCTTAAGAAACGACCCCAGTGTTTCTAATGGATCTTGGAGCATGATGAATGTAGCATTACGGGTTGTTACCGCGGAACTGGATACCGGAACTGGATACCGGAACCGAGATTGCCGAGGTACGATTTGCAGAGGCTCTGTTCCATTTAAAATCAAATCCCATTTCTTCCGGCTCGAACTTGCCCTCTGTGTTTAGACCATGCAGTGGAAGCCGACTTGCTGGCTACACAATGCTGAGTCATTAATGTGTTGCACTGCGAGGGGTTGATATCATTGTATGTGATGAGTTTCAATTTGTCATCAATAACTATGAAAGATGGGTTTGTTGTAGGATTATTGATGATGATGGCTTTGCGTATGTTTGTTTCTCCACTGGAGGAGAATTGAAAAGTCCACGATGTATATTGGGCCAGTGGAGTTTATCTAAAGATCAACAGTTACTAGCCCATGAAGGATTTACGTAAGACGGACTACCCAGATACCGGTTAAGCGGATGGTTGGAGTTAGGAGAGTTCCTACATGGCCAAGGCAACTCTATAGGACAGAACTTCATTGTGTTTGGGAAGGTCAGCAGACTCGCTATGTGGCTGAGATAGGCTCTGAAAAATTAACGAAAGGGGAATATCCTAGACAGAAGACTGTGGTTGGATTCTTCATAGAGGTCATGAAGGAAAATCGAATTTTCATTAAGTAGCTTAGCTTCATATTATATGCAACCATTAAGTTGAGTAGTAGGAAAGTCTACATAAAATCAGTAAGGTCTTGCAAAATCGTGACTACCCTGAAACTTACTCAATGAGATTCCCATCCGGATCCCGAACATAAATACTCCTGATCCCTCCCATCGCTCCTGTTCTACTCACAACCTTTCCGCCCTCAAGAACTTTTATACCCTCCTTCTCAAACTCATCAATCAACCCCTGTAAATCCGTCCCATCCTCAAGAATAAAGCACAAGTCAGCAGTACCAGGAAGAGCTGTTCGTGCCTTTGGCTCAAACTCCTTCCCACGCTGGTGAAGATTGATCTTGTGTGTGCCAAATTTCAAGGCGCTGCGAGGTGGAGATGAGGGGTCTGTAGCAGACGTGAAGGTTTCGCATTTCATACCAAGATATTTGGTGTACCATTCTATGGTGGTGGGGATGTCGTTGCAGGTTAAGACCAAGTGGTCGATGTCTTTTACTACGGCGAAGGAGGACATGGTGATCGTTGGTCTGGGTGGATGGTGGAAGTGAGGTTGAAGTTATTACGCAATTGTCTTATATAGGAGTGGGGTCCGGCATTGGGTTGGAGAGGCCGAGAGAATTCGGGGTTTAAATAGTTCTGCCCGAAATATGTATATGAAAAGCAGGATTAAGCCGAGATTCGCGTTAATATATGCTGAGTCTGGCATTGAAGCCCAAGAATCGCTGTTACACCTTCAACAGGACATCATTCCACTTTTTGACCGGCACAGTCGCATCCTCTTCAACCTCTTCGTCTTCAGAATCGCTCGCCGCATGCCAAGAGGACCAGCCCACTGCTCCTGGGTATTTGTCAAAGAAACACCACTGTCCACGCCTCGCCTCGCACTCCACTCCTCGATCCTTCAAAAACTCCATAAACTGACTCAAAGGAAAATCCTTGTGAGGTATGCCCTTACGATTTGCCCTGGCGGCTATACCGTACATATACACCTGCGCCAAAGGCGTTCCACACTCATTGGCATCCATGACTGTCTCAATCATGTCGAGAAGTTTTTGACATGCGCCAGGGTTGATGCAGTCAGTCATCCACTCGGACTCGGGATAACCGTCATTTTCGATGTAATCAGCCGCCGGCCTCTGTTCCAAAACCAATGTACTGAGTGTTCCAATAGAAGCTTGCAGAATCTTGAGCCAGTCCTCGTAACAAGCTGTCTCGGCGCGTGATGACCAGCTGTAACTCATATAACTGTAAACTGATTCCGCAGGCTGGCCAAGATATAAATGTCTCAGTTTCGGCAACTTCAACTTCCCATCTCCATAAGATGTGAGACATCCGCCTAGAGGTCTCGGAATCACTACCTCGTCGTTCAGACTGCCGTAATCAGACTCATCATCCTCATCATCCCGGACGCCTACCTTCTCGTGGGGAAGAGGAGCATATTCACGATCGGAGTCCATATTCGATGAGATGGGGCGGTCCAACATGTCAAGCTCCAACCGTTCAAGAGTTTCTCCAGATTTGAGCAGCCATGCCGGTACCGCTCGTGGCATGTATCCCGATAGCTTCAGAAAACGAAGTCTTGGAGCAGGACTGGTGATTTCGGAAACTTGCGCATCGTCTTCCTTAGCATGGAAGTTGGCTCCGTGGAGTTCCAGAGTCTCCAAATTGGAGAAATATGGCAACAGACCCCAGACTTGAATTGTCATAGGATTGATAGGATTGCCGTTCTTATCCGTCGGCTGCCATGGGGGATCGATCACTGTACAGAGATGCCTGGCGCGCTTGGTGACCAGCTCAAATTGGTCTGGATTCTCCCTGTGCATCGTCTGTAGAATTTCGAAGAACTGAGTTGCCTTCTCATGCGCACCTCTTCCATATGACCATTCCTGCTTTGTATGATAAGGTCGACGTTCTGGATCTCTCACAGGAGGAGGGACCTTGATCTCATGTTTGGACTCATGGTAGCCTTTTTCGTGAAGTTCAATGTCGGTCCAGAGGAGAGGAATTACAATTTTGTTGAGATGTTTAGAGGTGCGAGCAAGCGTGCTCAAGTCATGCGACGTGACCAGAGAAAGGATTAGGAGTTGGATCTCATTGGGAAGAGTATCCAGAGTTGGCGGTGAATCCATGGTGATGAAAATGAAGTTGAGCCTCAACATTGAAAGGAGATTCTTGCCACGCTGCTTTTATAGGTTGATATCTCGCCATTTTTTACTCGGAAATCTCGCTTAGCGCTACGGATGCCTAGCCCAGTGGATATCCTGGCCTGGTGCCTGTTACAATCGTGAATGGAAAAGCACACAGCACGGGCATTTATGCACTGTCACTCTCTGGAAATCGTTAGTGCCTGTAAAATAGGCTGAGGCCAAGCTCTGGCAATGTTTTTATCTTGATATTTTATGAACGACTTCATTTTCCTGCATTGGTTCATTTGGCTAAATCCGTTAGATAGGTGGGGGTCTGTAAATAAATTGCTGACTGCCTAGCGATTTCTCGGCCTTGGTGAACTGAACGGCATACGAGTTGTGTCGACATCCAGATCCAGATGTAGAATTGCTGGGCCCCTAATCAGCCGTATAATAGGCCTAATGCAGCCATCAGATGAGTTCCCAAGACCGAGCACATTCAGTCTTCAGAGACAATAAAGTCAGCCTGCATGGCCTCTTTTCGAAAAAACACGTAGTTTCCATCAATCACTAAATTTTTCGCTCCTGTAAAGGGTCAGCTTATTAACCGAATGGAACAATAGACAAAAAGCAGCTGCTGATTCGATAGGAGACAAGGAAAGGTCGTATGCATATGCATGATATAAGATGGAATACTGTAAGATGCCAAGACAACTCCCTTACATCTAACAGCCGTTAGCCTAACCGGGTATCAACTCTTCAAATTCATGCAGGATGGATGACTTATTGAAGTATGTAACTTGGCTACCGTTGCTACTTTGCTGACCTTGATGCATCATCCGTTGTTACACATTTATCACATTTGAAATATCAACTCTGCTTGTTGGCCTAGGCGTTGGTCTTGTCATATACCATGGCCTTCGAGCCTTTTTCAACGACTCACAGCGGCCTCCTCTGCCCCCAGGACCCAAGGGTCTTCCTTTGGTAGGAAATCTAAACGATCATCCACCTCCTGGTATGTTCGAGGCCCATCACTGGTTGAAACACAAGGACCTCTATGGCACAACCCAAGAGCAAACATGATATGATCAACCAACTAACAATAACCAGGACCCATCAGCTCTATCACAGCGATGGGGAAAACAATCATCATTATAAACGACTGGGAATTGGCACCAGAACTCTTAAACAAACGATCCGCAATACATTCGAATAGACCAAAAATGATGATGGCTGGCGAAATGTAAGATATTCTTGGTGATATTGACTGGGTTTGGCTCATGAATATTTAGGGTTGGTTGGGAAAACTCGCTTGGGTTTTCACCATACGGCGACCGTATTAGAACGCACCGGAAGAATATGGCTCTCATCATTGAATCGAAGGCGGCTGCAGCGAAATATGATTGTCTGCAAGAAGCCGAAGTTCCGGGGGCGAATTTCAAGAGAATTGCCAATCAATGGTCATTGAAGCTCGACGACCTTGATGAGAAGTCATATGCGTTTGTTAAACACCAGCACGCCGCGGGAAAACAAGATAACTCGTTTGTGACGCAACTTCTTGATGCTGGTGATTCGACTGCCGAAGAGAAGTTTACGAATAAATGGTCGGCAGTATCATTTTATGCCACTGGAGCTGATACGGTATTTTTCCTTTGACCGGAACTACCGATAAGAATGTCCACTAACACTATCAGACTATTTCTTCTCTTACATGTTTCTTCCTAGCAATGCCGATGTATCCCGAAGTCCAGATAAAGGCTCAGGAAGAAAATGACCGTGTTATCGGCAATGAGCGACTCCCCCACTGCTCAGATCGCTCAAGCCTGCCTTATGTCGATGCAGTGGCCAAAGAGATTCTCCGATGGTATCCTGCTGCTCCCATGGGTGCGCCTCTCACACGAGCACTGCGGATGATTTGTTTGAAGACTACTTTATTCCAAACGATGCTTTGATAATGACCAACATTTGGTAAGCTTCACTGCACATAAGTCATATACTTTCCTAACAGCGTATAGCCACTTTGCACACGATCCTGAAGTTCATAGCGAGCCAACACGCTTCAAGCCGGAGAGATTCTTATCAACCGACGGCAACCAACCGGAGTAAGATCCGCGCTCCTATGCATTCGGTTTCTCTTCTTCTGTTTATCCCTTTTGATATCAGATCAATCAAGGTAACACATCTAAAAAAAAAAATCTATATTCGGTTTTCGCCGACGTATTTGCCCGAGCCGTGCCTTGGCCGAAAACGCGTTGTTCCTAAACATTGCCCAATGTCTGGCTGTATTCAACATCAGCAAGGAAGAAAAACAAGCCGAGCCAGAACTGAAATCCACGCCTGGCCTCGTCAGGCATCCTGGGCCGTTCTGAGCCGTAATCCGGCCGAAATCTGCCCTCACCGAGAACTTGATTCGGCCTCTGGAGCAGAAAAATCCTTGGGAGAAAAGTGATGGTCATATTCTGGAGAACATGGGGCGCCAGGCATCGTGTACCCCGGACAAAGCTGTCATTACCAGGGTCTCAGTCGATCACAGATTTGTAAATCTCGGTGTTACTCAACTTGGCATTTTCATGTCTGCTTAAAGTTTGCCACTAGCTTCTCTCCATCAGATATAAGACCACCTGGTGCCCAAGGCTCTCTCCGGACGAGATACGCGCCCGGAAGATCATATTGCAGGCCATACTGGATCAGGAAAGTGTTAACACGCCTCGCAGTGTCCTGCATGAATATTTCAGCTCGTGATTTGTGATTTATTGGCGTGGCTCTAATTTGAAGCGATGGCAATAGTGAGCGGTATGAAATTTTTAGGTTGTCACTACTGTATGGATTAAGGGGCGCCAGGCTTAGGTTGTCTGTGCACAGAGCTTGGCTTACTGGAGCGGTAGGTGAAATCTGATAAAGAAAAGTTTAAATTTAGATGAGTCTGACGGTAAGCACCGAGTGCGGTATTATTGCCATGTTCTGTTGGTTGCTTACTTTTTGAAACAAACAGTCTTGGCTTCGGTAGATCCGGCAGCGACAATGTCGGTACTCCGTGTGATATCCCTGCTTAGTGCCGAGAGGCGTTTTGTGACATCTTCCGATCGACCTTGAACCACTGGCGCGACTGCATGCAGCTGCATCAATGGAGTTTCCCGAGGAGGCGCTTTAAGCAACGGGCGCTGCGCAGTGACGGAGGTTAAAATACGCACATTGTGAGCCATTCACGCAACTTTATTCTATAAAAATATCCGCATTTTAAACTCGATGCGAGCGAATGACATGAGTTGCTACCTACTGTAACTAACGTAGTACAGTACAGTATTCGAGTCGACGCGTGGGAAAACGGCTGGGCAGCAATTTGCTGTAGCTTCAAACGGATGGATGCTTGATTCCCAGATTTTATCCAAACTCTAAATTGCGGTGCCCATTCATGTCTCAGCCTCACAACCAGACTCACTAACCCATGTCACTCCCCATTTCTCCTGATGACATTCAATGCGTCGGCAGCTTCCGAGTTGGAGATGGTTAAATGCCACAAGATGACATCTCACATATTTTTCACGTCCGAGAGCAAACTTTACATAAAATATCTTCATGGCGTTGTCTGCATTCAGGAGTCATCTTCCTAACGCGGTTACCGCGGGCGTCCCACCCCTTGTCAAGCTTTTTAGTTTTACCGGCCCAACGCAACGGATGGATGGATGGATGGGTGCCGTGTCTGTTTCATTGGCGATGGACCCCAGTTAAACGCTTTTCTGTCATTTTATCTGACCGAGTTTTGTCTCTCCATTCACATCACAGTGACAACCTTGTCTCAAGCCACGAGGCGAAGTAATCGCAACAGACCCCAAAAAACCACATGTTTGACGACACAGATGGTGTGAGACTTTGCAGGCGATATTGTCTGGCTTGAATCGTGTGCGAGGTGTCGACTTGTGGTGGAGCTTGTTTCTGCACTAGCAGCTTTATCCTTGAAGCATCATTTGGCCCATGCAGGGGGGACGATGCTGCAGCTGATGACGATCCAGCGACGCGCCGTTAGTATTATTACAGTAGTTACATATACGAATAACCTGAAAGGCTGAGCCTCAGATGACGCGCCAGATCGACCATATTAACGTAGCACTGCAGCTCCCTCCAAGTTTCAAGCACTTTCTTGTTTCTCCTTCGTTGCTCGCCAAGACCTGTCAATCCTTATTCGCAATGTGCCCTCCCCATCGCTATTCCAATCTTACTTTCTCTTAACTCTCCCCCCCCCTCTGTCATGACCGTCATAGGTCCGTCGGAAGCTCAATCATGGCCGCCGCTGGGTCTGGGGAAGCAGGTCAGACAGGCCCCATCAACTCGCCGCTACCGACGAACATGATCATTGCTGGCTTCTTCGCCATAGCTGTCTACAACTGTCTCGAGATCTCCATATCGCTATTCGATCGCTTCAAACGTCACGATGGTCTTTATTTCTGGAGTATGATGGTCGCGACGCTGGGCATTCTTCTTCACAGCATTGTCGTCTTGCTGCGCTACTACAGCTTGGGTCCGAATTTCCTCCTCTGCGTGTTGACGTGCATCGGCTGGTATGGCATGGTTACTGGTCAATCCGTTGTTCTTTATTCCCGGCTGCATCTCATAGTCGAAGACAAGTCTAAGACGCGATGGATTTTATACATGATCATCATCAATTTCTTTATTTTACATGTCCCAACAACAATACTATTCCTCGGCAGCAACACTAAACAATCGAGCCACTTTATCGGCGCCTTCAATATTTACGAGCGCATCCAACTCGCAGGTTTCTGTATACAAGAAACAATTATCTCGGGGCTCTACATCTGGGAAACAGCCCACGGGCTCAAGCCTATCTTCGCCGTTCGCAAGACCTTGGAGCGCAAGATCATACGTTACCTCATCATCGTCAACATCCTCGTCATCCTCCTCGACATCAGTCTTATCGTCACGCAGTACATGAGTTACTTCAACATCCAAACAACATACAAGCCCGTCGTCTACAGCATCAAATTGAAGATGGAGTTTGTCGTGCTGAATAAACTGGTGTTACTGGTCCAGCATAGCAGCTGCAATTGCATGCACATGATGGGCGAGCCCTCAACTACACCGCCGGATCCCTCACAGCTCGAATGCCATTCAATTGAGCGAAACTCATCGACAAGGACAGGGAGCGACGTCCCCATTCAAATGAACCACATACAAAAATTTAATACCGATGCGTCGTCACAGTCGGCAGGTCAACAGAAGAAGGCGAGGCCTTTGACCTTTCTCGACTTGACTCCATACTGTCAGTAACCATCAATTGCTCTTATCTTGCGCCTCTTTCTGACCCTTCAAACAGGACGCATCATCTCCCACAAACCACAAATACTTGACAAACTCTAAACCCTCCCTCACCTTAGTTGAGCACATCAACAAGCCACTTCAGCATGACCTCACCGCCGGGATCCTCACTGCCGAAGCCATCACCCTAAAATGAAGCACTGGCCAATGGCGCCATGCACCACTAAAAGCCACCAATTGAACAACCATAGCGACAAAAAACTTCAGCCAACGGCTTTTTCATTGCAGGCTGCCCTCGTCATAGTGCTTTACTTTCGCATGACAGGGCGTCTTCTGAGACAGCTCAGTGTCGATCAGACCAAATTTATCTTGTCTCGGAACCCAGCATCCGAAGTAAAACATCATCTAAAACATTGAACGCCTCAATTAAAAAGGCACATTCCAAGGACGCAGAGTGACATCGAATGAAAGAGACATCTTCACATATATTATTAGCACGGCATATCATTGGGAGGAGTTCAGGGTTTTAAGGACAGGATAGGATATCCGGGACTCATATCATTAGAAACGGCAATATTGATACCCTTTTGATAGTCTTATACCATACCAGCTCTGGTATTAATACAAAGCTCATGAACATATTAGCTGAAGCGCTCCTTTCTCTTGTTCGTCTTGACAGTGTCGTTCCATTCAAGAAGAAACTTCTGATCATGATCCTGTGCTACGCGACGCCAGACTCGTAGCATCTCTTCAGTAGGCGGCTGTAGCTTCTTTCCGACAATTCTCAAACATGGCTCGACTTTCCTGCTCGTATACGATACTTTGTATCCTGCCACGACACCAACGTTGATATCCATTCTTTTTAAACGAGGCATATGGAAAGCTGCTCGTCCCGCAGTGCACAGAAGGCTATGTGCATATTCTGCATCGATGGGACCTCTAAACTCATTCGTGTCAAAACTTGATAGGGAGCTTCGTGGCGGCTCGCTTGGAGCACCCCATCTCTCGCATCTGAAACTATCCGTGTTGGGATTGTCGGTGAAAGTCACGGCCAACCATTTTCCAGATGGTGTTATTGGTAGAAGACCGATTTCATAGTGTTCCAGCTTTGACCAGCCAGAACTGGCTGATAATACCTTTTCTGATATTCCCATGATATTCATGTCAAAACTCCCTTTTGCTGAAAATCGGAGCATGTTTTCTCGTTGGGAGAAGTTGAAAAGTGCTTGACTTAGGGAATCGTATTTTTCATTGGGTGGTATTATGCTGGGAGGAGCATATGAATGATCACGAGGCATGCGTCGGGAATAATGAAGGTCGAAGTCGTAGATGCTTTGTGGCAAGGTTGACAATGAGCTTGCGAGTTCTATCTAATTGTTAGTATCAACTGCCGATGGCCTGAAGAAAAAACTTACTATTTCTCAGTTCAACTCTTAGATCGGGATTTTTCCATTCCTTATCACTGAGATGAAGCTTAATCTTCCGAAGATGCGGCATCTTACTTGCAATTTTGCATGCTGTCTCGGGTGAGAAGAAGATACTCCAAGACACGAGCTCAAAACTGCATGAAGCTATTACGGCCAACTCTGGTAGTTCTTCGTCCTTGAGAGTCAGCTCAAGATAAAGAGGTCTGTACCAGCCGGCCTCTGTGCGTTCAGCCTCGGGCTCTTCGATGTTGTCAGCGAAACACCATCCATACTCTCTGGGAACTGGGAAACCAAGCCGCAAATCGATATATGCTTGCTTGTTCTCATGGACAGGGGCTAGTTTGAGAAGACGGAAAAGGGATCTTATAATTGATGCGAAGATCTTGTCGTAGCCTCTTTCTTCGGGAGGGGGGATGTCCTCTTCGTCTTGTTCAACAATTATATCCTCATCATCGTCTTCTTCCAGGCCGCCTAGCGCTTCCTCTGATGAATCGTTGTCCGAATCGCTCTCCCCCGACTTCACATTGTGATTTCCTGTTTCGCCTTCGGATACAGGTGGCCATGCTCCGATATCACCGAATATAATCGGAACATCCCATGGCCACGGAAGAGGAAATGTGATTGGCACGGCAATATTCCGCACATAACTCAATCGTCGTTGAGTGAGATATCCATCTCTTTCCGCCTGCGCCAACCTTTTCGGTGATAGTACAAGCGTATGAAAAGTGAAAGGCTCAAACACAAGCTGCCAGGCACGCGAAACAGCGGCGAACGGAGCTAGAGAATTGTCTCTTGGCGACGTTGAGGGGACGTTGAGTTTGTCGTGGAGACCCCATACATCGAAGGCTTTGTCAAGGTCGATTTGGGGTCCAGAAAATGCGGTTTCAGATGCTATTAGAGAGAGTATCTCGGTCGATAGTCGCTCCATGTTATTTCCGCGATAGCTGCATGTTGTTGAAGAGATGAAACGCGAGCTGTCCTGATCTCTAGAGTAAGACCACGTGACGAGTTGACGTCACAGGATTGAAGGCTCAGGTATTGAAGACAAGAGAAGAAGCAAGAACAAAGTTAGATCAGTTAAGTAGTGGAAGGAATGATATTTGAGAGAAAAGTAATAAATCAGGTAATATTCTCACACTCACAGGCGGGTTTCATCGTGTGTGACAGCCGAAGTGCGTATGAGAATAATGAGCTCTAGTGAATACTTTATACACAAGGTGATACTACAACTTAGTCTTATTTCAAGAACACTTGATGAGGAAGATTGGCCAACATAAATCTAGTTGAACGTACATACGCCGCTATTCTTTGATCTCGTTGACCTTCCAGAACGATGGATCGGCTTCTGGCTCTTGCGGAACAATAACATCCCCCTCCTTAGGGTCAAAAGTATTCCATCTATCTTTCACATCTTGAATCTTCATACCAGAATTGATCTCATGTTTTGAATGCCACTCAAGCAATGCCTCAAAGTCTCGACACTGATGCCATGTGTTGAAGTCCGCTTCAGGTGTAACCTCTCCCTCCATCCATCGATATGTAGAGATAGACAGATCTGCCTTGCAGGCAATGTCTTGTCGAAGAAAGTCAATGCAATGGTCCATATGGGCATAGTATTTGGCTCTATAATCCATGGGTGGATTGGCTCCGAATCCGCGTTTATAGCGGTAGTAGTAGTTGTAGTAAACGGCCTTTCTAATCGCGTTGAGGCAATGGTTTTGGTGCATGGCGTGAATGAGCCCGAGGTGGGCATCGTCACCAAAACCCCATGCTGGATCTGCTCGGACAGTTTCGTTTGGATTCTTGCCAAGTGCTATCACTTCTTCTCTGGTAATGACTATGTCTCGACCGTTGGAGATGCGTTCCCAAGCAGCGTCAACGGCATCAGATGGAGGCTGTCGGAAGATAGACGGATTTGTACCAGGCCAAAAAGTGTTGTTGTATTGGTGCTTATGAGTCGAAGGACGGACGAGATCAAATATTGGAGCTGTTCAATGTTAGTTGAAATCCGATGGCAGCCTAAGGTTAAAACTTACAATCAGAATCATAAGACTCCGTCGATTGTTGAGCGCTCCATTGGTATCCGACGATGTATCCGATGACGAAAACAAGAATTGAGTAGAGGGTAACACCAAAGACAAAAAGCTTAGGATTATTAAAAGTCGACAGCACCGTGGTTCTTTCATCTGAATGAGTGCATTCACTCCCAATCACTCGGCCATGAGCCTCAAGATCATCGCCCCGCAGCTTTGTGTAAAGACCCTTCTTGGACGGATTCTTCATCTCGACCAAAGCTCAATGATAACAAGCAAAAGAAGAACCTAGAAGTGCAAAAAAGGGTTGTCCATGGAGGGAATGAGCGTATCGTACCCGGGCCATGGCAACATGCACGACCGGCTAATTACTTCTCTTATCGTGTAAGTGAGACAAACATGCAGCCCTGTAAGACAAAAAAGAAGGTTGTTGCTCAAGAAGGCATGTCGGAGTTTGATTTGTTGGTGACCTTCCAAATAAAGCTAGAAACGCGATGCACGTAAGAAACGGCTTGATCCTCCAAGGTCTGGAACACTTATCTATTCTTCCAATCCGGGGTTCGTTGACGAGTCTTGCATGCATATGCCGCAGTATGATATAAGCTTTTCTGCCGATCTACCCGGCGATGCTCGGGAGTTGGAAAATTTTGGCGAAATTGAACAGTTTTAGGTTAAAGATATTGCTCTGGATGTGTAATGAGAATGATCAAGAGGCTTAGAGATATCCAGGCTCATATAAGTATTACGTTAGCTTTATAAGCATGACTGAGCAGAAATACCGGGGTTCCTGTCTCTTTTAAGCTTATCCATTTGCATATACGACACTAATATCAAACCTGTCCCTCTCAAAGCCATACTTATTCTGACCCACACGATGGGTAGCATTGTGTCGGGGACCTTGTTTGCACCCTACCTCATGGTCACATCCAAAGAGACAACGATTTGAAAATCTTGGAATGGATGCAGTAAAAGCATATTCGGGCAAGTTTGACCGTGATTTCACTGAAGTTTCTTGTTCCTTAGGACGCCACAACTATAGTTGCTGACTCATAAGAGCTGATCTATCTGCCTTTATCACTTTGCTTAGGCTGAGTTGGGAAGGTCAGTGATACTGATTGCAGACTTCCATCCACTCCCACGTAGCACCGGAAGTTATCACGAGTGACCTACGATGTCTGTACCCTATTTCAAAAGTTCCATGCATGGTTTGGGTTCGAGGATGCAAAGTCCGAGGTAGGGTGTGACAAGTTCGTATGTGGCTACTGGATTGCTGCAGCCAGAATAGGAGTTTTCTCACAGTCCCATCCAAGTTCAAATATCATATAAATATGAACTCAAACAGGACTAAGGTAAGTACTTCTTTTAAGTATAAATGATCTGCTGCTCCTCCCTCCTCCCTCTGATTCTGATCATATCATACTTTCATATCGAACATTATTCACAATACCAAAACAACAGACACCCAACAACCAACTCTTCAAGATGCAGTTTCAAAGCACCCTCACCGTTTTTGCAACGCTGCTGGCTTTTACTGTTGCAGCTCCTGTTGCGGAGCCAGCTCCAGCCGAGGAGCAAGTCGAGCGCCGGGACCACTACTGCAGGCAGCAGAATGGCCACTTCGTTATCTGCTAAATTGTAAGTAAGACATGCCTCTTGAATATGGCTGCTAACCATTAATTGAGACTAAGCGTTGTGGTTGCCTCAAGTCACGAGGAAATTATCAAAATGGTTATATATATATATAG